>VWZD01012197.1:346778-428254 GCA_013396695.1 Sakesphorus luctuosus | reverse complement strand
TTTTTTTTTTTTTTTGTTAATCTTGCATTAAGTCAAAATGTGTCAAAATGTCCCAGGTTTCACTCTGTGTGTGTGGCCTCTCATCCCATTGCCATTCACCACCAAGAAGACATGGCTTCATTTTCTCTTTGTTTGTTTATCATGTAGTTGCAAATGGCAGTAACTTCTCCCGTTGAGTCTTCTCTTCCCTGGACTTAACAAGACCAGGTTTCTTGGCCTCTCCTTGTGCGCTGTTTGCTCCTGTCCCTCAATATGTCAGTGCCTTTTGGCTCCAGTAAATCCATACATCTCTTGTACTGAGGAGCACAGAACTGAGCATAGGACTCCAGACAGGTCTCTCCAGTGCTAAGGAGAGGGAAAGGATTGTCTCCCTCAAACTGCTGGAACTGCTCTCAGGGATGCCTATTTTGGCAGCACTGATACGTATATTGGAGAGCTTGAAACGTATCTGCTTTTGTTGAGAATGATCTCAAACTTTACTTTGTCTTTTGTAGCCTCATGAGTGAGACGTAACCTGCTTTATGCTCTTGTTCAAATATTAACCCTATAAATCAGGATTTCAGGAAATAAATTAGATTTATATGAATCCAGAAATGTCAGATAGTTGTGGAAATCCTTTACATTCCAAACCAATCAGTTTCAGAGATACTGCCATGCAAAAGCAACAGGCACCTGGAGTCATTGTCCTACTAGTCTGTCACCTGTAGATTTTTAATGCCAACCCAAATTTATTTACTCCAAAGCCAACTCTAGGATTGACAACTCTGTAGGGATTTTTTTATTATTGAATAGCAAGAATGCATATATGGAGGACTAAGTTGGTTTTTCACTATCGGAGACAAGCCACCTCCAGATTAAACTTTTCAGAGCTCCAGGATGCTTTGGAATCAAGAGAAAGAGCAGAGTCTTTGCCCCACTTTTGCCATACTCTATGCAATATTATCTGGATCCTAATTTGGCTAAAGGAGATGTTTTAAGGTGGAAAAATGGTGCAGTCCTCCAAAGTAATGTTGTTTTTCTGCACAGATAGGATCATATTGAGTCCACACTGGCTGTTCTTTCTGCTACCTATTTAGAGGAGTGGCATCTTTTAATATTAAGCACTAAGTGAATAGAGAGTGTATCAGTGTATTTATCACAGTAAAAGGTTCCAGTTTTATAACTTTCACTTCAAGAGAGAACATAAAAGGAAAATGATTTTCAAATATCTTCATTAAAAACATCAATAAGAAAATTCCAGGATCTGAGAAAAGTACTCACACAGGCAAACTTAGATCCTTGTTTCTGAGCTACCACCTCTGATGAGAGATGGAGAACTGACAAATAAAAAAACATTTCTGGGGAATGATTATTTTTGTCATAAAAATGACATATAAAATCGAAGAACTGAACTGTGATCGCTTTATCCCCTTAATTATGAAGGAAGCACAGGACAACTGAGCACATGTTCTACACTGCAGACACAGAATTAGGAGCACTGAGTACAACCACAAGAATTAAGTAAGATTTCTTCTGGTGTTGCTGTCCATTGCAATGAAAACTTTTTTCAAATTACAGTAAGATATGGTTGGCATACATGTTTGGATAGAGGCCTGAAAAGCCTGCTTCAGGTTCTCCTGTTCCAGCTCTCTGGGAGGAGTATCTGTGCCAGAGAAAGATGCTGTGCCTTGAGAATGCCATTGCATGAGAGGAACAGCACTGCACAGTCCAGGCCATGTCATGCATGAGTAAGAGGCTATGTCATTAAGCTGAGGCATTTTGATTAAATTCTATTAAATGGCAACTGGCTTTGAAACCCTGTTGTTTAATAGGAACATCCCTCCTAATTTAAAAATCTTTTTGTCAAGATAGAAATATAGTGTAGCAGAAAAAAGATGACAACCTCCAAATTTCTGGTCCTTCAGTGACTTAAAGACATTACTGCTCTCACAGGGCTGCTTCTTCTGAAAGTTGTCACACATATATAGGATGCAGAGCAGGACATTACAGAGATTATTAAACCCACTTCAGGGACAGTTTAAACTAATGTGAACTAAGGTCTGTGCATCCCCATCTGCAGGGACCCCAGCAGAGCAGGCATCTGTCAGATGATGCCATTTTATAAACTGCTGCAGCCAAATCAGCTCATCCGTCACTGTTCAGCAAGCTGAGATATGTCAAGAAAAGTCTTCCTTTGGGATGGGCTAAAGACTGCAAACATTTCACATTCTCTATTTTAATTGCATCTTCTGTGCATTTATTCAGGTGATTCCCTATTTCCTTGGTTAAAGCCTGAAACAGGGATTCAGACTACAGTACTAACAGATCAAGTTCAGTAACAAATTTTTCATAGGCTATTGTAAGGGAAAATGCTATTGTGAAACTAGCACTCAGGAAAAACAGTGGCTATGACTCATTAAACAGCCACAGCTCAGCTTTCCAGGTTTCTTGAATCAGGAGGACACATATTGGTTTACTTCTGGTTAAGGCAAAACTCATATTAAACCAAAAAATTCATACTGAAGCTGACAATCCCGTCTTGCACAAAGCCTGGTGGCTACCCTGGGCTTGTAATATCCATTGTAAAATGTATGTTGATTTCCTTTGTAAAGATTCTCATGGCCTTCTGAGTTTATTCCTTCAATCTACTGTTATTTTAATCTCATTAGTCTGTAGGTAGCCAGATTTTTCTATGCTGGTTGTAAATTGCATCTGCACTGACTTCCATTTCCAAGACCCTCTCTGTCTGTAATGGTAGACTGCATCTCTGGCTTTTGCCCTGTCCTGTTTCTGAAAATTTGGGGAGGACATGAATGCCTGAGAAATTTCACTTCAAGACTTAAGACTTCAGGATACTCAGAGCAAAGCTGGATGACAGCACGGAAGCTAACACTACTGGCACAAAAGATTTTCTTCCATTGTACCAACATCATTAGAGGCAAAATAGATCAAGAAAACCAAGACATGATGGAAAAGGAGGCAGTCTAGAAACTCATCCAATGCAGGATGGAAATTCTTCTTGGCTCTCTTTTTGTTATGATTGTTTTATACAAATATTTTTTATTATCTTTTACTCAGTAGCAAATTAAGTCCTAGCTGGGCTTTGGCTGTTCTAATTTTCTCTCTGCATAACCTCACAACACCCCTGTAGTCTTTCTCAGTTGCCTGTCCCTTATTTCAAAGGCAACAAACGCTCTCCAGCTAAAGACCTCTGAAGCTTTCTTCTCATGAAAAATCATGTGCATATAGGCTTAATTCCTCCGTTTCTCTTTTTACTGTGAAGCGGTCACCATCAATCATAGAATCATAGAATGGGTTGGGTCGGAAGGATCTTAAAGATCAGTGAGTTCCAACCCCCCTGCCATGGGTAAGAAGACTTCCCACTGGATGACCACATAAAGAAAAAACTAGTCAAATGTAAGATAAAAACAACTGCCTATGGTTTAAGAAATGCAGAGACTAAAGCTAGACCCCACACTGGACCATCCACTGTCCCTTATCCAGCTATCCTCTAAGATGTTCTTCTGCTAGATTTATCCAGCCAAAGAAAATAGCCTACAATGTCAGCAACCTCAAGTAAACTAAACATTCTTAGCAATATCCCTGCTGAATACATTTAAATAAATCAGCCTTTCAAATGAATAGGTTTCCTGTGTAATGCTCTTTTCAGTCAACAGATTTCTCCTACAATTAGAGTGTATTGCTTTATAAATGTACTTTTCCTTTATAACAAGAGAAAGGAAAATTACTTGCAAAAAGCAAACACCTTCATTAAATAAGGTTCATGCCAATTCATTATTCAAATGCAGAGAACAATTTGTGGATATGCACTTCCAGTGTAATCAGTCCATCTAATATCAAAAGGCACCAAATGGATTTTATGTTTTGTAATATGCAGTAAGTAGCATGTATTTGTTTTGTATTAAAAGCAATTTCATAAGCTATGTTAACTGTGCAATGTTCAACAACAGCACTAACATGTGGTATATGAGACCCTTTATGATTAATCAAATTCTTAACACATTTCACAATTCAGATTCAAATTGTTTGTCAAGAATTTTAAGATACTAAAAAGCCATTGCAGACTAAGTAGACATGTTTTACAGTTTCCAACAGTATTCCAGTATCAGAGAGATGTAGCCCACCTTACCTACTTCTGGGAGAGATCTAGAGAACTTGAAACAGAGGAATAAATCTCTGTATCCCAAGATGAATGCAATTTCTGAGAGTAGAGCATCTGCCCATTTGTCTGCAAGCCCATTTTGATCATTTAACATGTAAATTTTATTCTAGCTTCAAACTCAAGGACCAAGGAATTTCTTCATCTCTACTTTGGATGATGTTTTCTAAGTTAGGAGATTTCCTGTTATTTGGTGGTTGGAAATGACATTATAGTTATGGTTGGAGCTAAAACATTAGTGTTTACTCCTCATATCATTTTTATAAAAGGAAGAGGATTAAAAGATAACAATTTCTTGTAAACAGGGGTGTGACTGAAGCATGTGAACTGAAGAATACTCTTTCACATGTGTAGAAACACAAGTAACAGATATTTTTATTTTTTAATTAAGGGGGGGATAAAAGCAAATCAGAAAGGGAACAAAAGATTGTATCATGCAACTTATGACAGTTTTCTTATGCTTGTTAATTATTTCACAAACATTTATACATGCAAAATGTTTGTTTAAACAAACATAACAAAACCAAACCAAACCCACAAACAAACAACCCTAGATTATTTGGACCTTTGCTTCAAGTAACATTTGTGTGGGAATCCAGTGTCCTGAACAGGACAGTTAACCAAAGAGTCTCCATTGCAGGGGACCTTAAGATGTCCTTCACCTGGATCAGGCATGATTCCCTCAACTGTTGTTCTGCTGAATTTCTACAACAGTCAGACCGTGTGGAGTGGTCCTCTGTGACCACTCCACCGCATACATCATCCATTGTTATGAAGTATCTTCAATTACCTATGAAACACCACATTAATACCTCACCTGTTTATGAAAAACTACTCTAGAAAGATCTCTGAAGGAATATTTCCCATTGGCCAATGACAAAACTCTCATCTTGGTTCTGCATTAGGAACCTCCCATCAGAACCTGTGGAACAACCAGACTGACCCCTCAGGGTGTTTGTCACTGTGCCAAAGCACTCGAGTTGTACTGGTTAGTCTTTCTGGAAACTTCTTGCAGAAATCTCTGGGTCTCGCCAAAATTCCCACTGAGAAAGGTTCCACAGCAATGGGTTAATACTGATTTTAATTGTTGCCACCATCTCCCAGGTTGAACCATTATCTCATCCATACAAGTGGCAGAGGGGTTCCTGGACCCACCAGTGAATTAACATCTAAGTGCACTGGGTGTACACACCGATACAACCCTCACATCCTACTATTCCGTCTTCATTTCTTTCCCTCCTTTAACCATTTTTATTTCTTGCTGAGAAACCAATAGTGGACCCAGAGATTTTCCCTTTTCGTGTGAAGGCACACACATGACTACACATGGTGGCAGAGATATGAGATATCCCTGGTAATCAAATCATTGTTGTGAATGCCAAATATAAAATCTACAGCTTGAGAAGTGTGGGAGAAGGACAAGTTTTTACTCCATTTACTGAAATTGGTTGCATGTCAGAAATTATTTTTGTCTTAAAGAGATTATCATGTTGATATATTAAATTGAACTCTCAGAGAAGACCAAAGAGGCAAAGAATGTCTTCTGAGACATTGTTACAGCAGAAATTACATGACATTCAAAGGGAACAAAAGAACTCAGTTGATTTAAAATGAAAACCTTTCAATGAGAATATTTCCTTGGGGAAAAAAAGAAACAAACAAAAAAACACCAGAAAAATTCTGCATTTGGGTTGACTGAGAATATTGTTATAAATATATATGGTATACATAGGAAAATCTGTATGTGTACATACAGAGTTATTGTAGAGGTTTAGACTGGCTGTTAGGAAAGACTTCACTGAAAGAGTTCAAGCTTAGGAACAGGCTACCCAGGGAAGTGGTGGATTTACTACTGCTGTAAGTGTTCATAAAGAATGTGGACAGGACATGGTTTAATGGTGAACACGATGGTGGTGCTGAGTTGACAGCTGGACTTGAGAATCTTAATGATCTTTTTCAATCTTAATGATTCTATGATTCCATATGTGTGTATATATGTATATTTACATCTCCATTCAGCCATGGAAAAATGCCAAACCAAAACAACTCCCCCTCATTAATTCATTCATCAAAACAACTTCTAAATTCTTCTGCCAGGCAGCAAAAAAATTACTGACAAATCTGAAAATAAATCACAGTTCAAATACATGAAAATCCACAGTGGCTAACTTGTGGGTGCTCTTCTGTGGTGACAGGACAAACTGTTTCTTCTGAGTTTGGTTTCCTCAGTAAAAACACTGCATGTTCAAGATGCTGTCTGTGTATGTGTATCACTCTGCCAGTGCTCCCAGTAGTTTTACTAAATGGTGGCTCTAAATGGTTCTATTTTTTTTCTAAATGGTGGCTCTTCTTTGAGAGATAGAGAAA
The DNA here is from genome assembly GCA_013396695.1 of Sakesphorus luctuosus. Taxonomy (NCBI): domain Eukaryota; kingdom Metazoa; phylum Chordata; class Aves; order Passeriformes; family Thamnophilidae; genus Sakesphorus; species Sakesphorus luctuosus. Next base: position 421,728 of record VWZD01012197.1, on the reverse strand, counting down.
AAGCCATGAAATGTCTAAATGTGTAGTGAAAATGGCAGCCAAATAACAAAAGAAAGGAATTTTAAATATTTGTCTGACAAAGCAACCACAGACTATGTATAATAGGCACATACCTTGATCCCATCTGGCAGAAAAACAATGCATCCCTGTGTTCTCCATCTGTCAGCAGCAAACATGTGAACACTGAACTTTCTTGAGGGTTGGGTGACAACCACATAAGCCAGGAGGGCAGCAGACTTACAGTAGGAACAGTTATGGAAAATTGGGAAAACTAAGTACTTCCCATAAAAAAGTAACACCTAGAACCAATTATTTAAGATAAACAGATGTAGAGGACTGGGATGCATTTGTATGTGCATATTCTATCAACTTAATAAATTGCATTGTTTGTATTGGTTTACTAGTCTGCGATTTGATATGATGGTTCATTATCCAAAGCTATAAAATAAAATGAAAACCATTATATTATATTTAAATTCAGTTTATGTGACACTAATAACAGTAATCTAAAATGTTGATAAAGGGCAATAGTTAGAAAGACATTAACAATATATGGAACTGTTTATGCTGTGTCTCTCACTAAATCTGTTATGTAAGAAAACATAGGTTGGTATTTCATAAATGCAACATACAGTTTGACATTTATATTACCACTAAAAGTTGGAGCTACTTTGCAAAAACCACTGGGATTATAACACAGTAGAAAAAAATATTTGACATTGCAGTCAGATTTAGTGCTAATTTAACCTTTGTACAAAATTAGGTAGAAAGTATTTGACTTAAGACCCTTGAAAAATAGGAAGCATCAGATTTGAAGAAAGGTGAAAGATAATTATGCTGATCGGCTCTAATGATTATGTCTCATAGTTTCTATTCTATAAGTTACTGTCCTAAACACAGGGTGTAAGTTTTTTTAATTGCAAATGGATGAGGAAGAAGTGGCCAAGAAAGAATCTGATAGGAAAAGTCTCATCTAGAAATATCAAAAAAACAAAAATGCTTCATAGGTCACACTGATTTCCGCGGAAAAAAACCTGGAAAACTACTGACAAAGTTCCAAATATCTCATATTGACCCTCTTGGGGAAAAAAAAAGCAGCATTTTGATTTTACATTTAAAATAAAAGTTCTGACTTTTTTTTTTAATCAGGATCATGTTCATATAGCAATATATCATAGAATTTAAAGAGTCAAAACAACTCAAAATGCTTCAGTTCATGATTTTTTTCTAGGTTTTTCTTTTAGGGGACATTTCCTTTTTTTGTTTTGTTTTGTTTTGTTTCTATTCAGCAAAACTGATGCCAGATTCTGAAATCTCCTTAAATTGTCTGAAGTGTATTTCCCACATCACTTTGAAAACTGAACCTAAGGTTATGTTAGAACCTTTATATAATCACAAGTGTCTACAATCTTGATGGTTCTTCATCTAAAAGCAGACGTAAGATATTCTATAGAAGATTTTGAACAATTCTGATGATAAATAAGAAGGGGGAAAAATCTGTTTTCTCTACTTGATCTCTAGTGTTATACATCACCATAGAAAATTAAAGCTGCAAAAACATTGCTTTAGCAGTAAATTAAGCACTAGGGAAAATGTCTCATGAAAGTCAGAGCGGTGTCTGGCAGGAGGCATACTTCTTCCAAGATGAGCATTGAATCATCTGGCACAAGAAAAGTTGTATGAATCATAGATCACAGAATCATAGAATATCCTGAGTTTGGAAGGGACCCATTAGGATTATCAAGTCCAACTCTTGACCTTGCATAGGACTTCCCAAGAACCACCTTGTGCCTGAAAGCATTGTCCAAATGCTTCTTGAACTCTGTCAGGCTTGATGCTGTGACCATTTCCCTGGGAGGCCTGTTCAGTGCCCAGCCACTCTCTGGGTGAAGAAACTTTTTCTAATATCCAAACCAAACCTTCCCTGACACAACTTTATTCTTTTCCCTCAGGTCCTGTAACTGATCTCAAAGAGAAGATCAGTGCCTGACCCTTCACTACCCCTTATGAGGAAGTTGTAACTGCAATGACATCTCCCCTCAGTCTCCTCTTCTTCAGGCTGAACAAACCAAATGACCTCAGCTGCTCCTCATACAGTTTCCCCTTAATTCCCTTCACCATTTCTGTTGCCCTCCTTTGAACGTTCTCTAATCATATTGTGGTGCTCCAAAACTGCCACAATATTCCAGGTGAGTCCACCCCAGTGCAAAGCAGAGCAGAGCAATCCCCTCCCTCATCCAGATAGCAATGCTTTGCCTGATGCCCCCAGGACACGGTTGGCCCTCCTGGCTGCCAGGGCACTGCTGACTCGTATTCAATTGATTATTGACCAGGACCCCCCCGTCCCTTTCCACAGCACTGCTTTCCAGCATATCATCCCACAATCTCTCCATACATCCAGGGTTGCCCAATCCTAGATGCAGAATTCATTTCCTGTTGTTGAACTTCATACGGTTGAGGATTGCCCATCTCTTGAATTTGTTGAGGTGTCTCTACAGGGTCTCCCTGCCTTCCATGGGAGTCAACAGCTCCTCCCAATCTAGTGTGGTCAGCAAACTTAGTATTCCTTTGAGTTCTGTGTCCAAGTCATTAATGAAGATGTTGAAGAGCACTGGGCTGAGGATGGAGCCCTGCAGAACTCCACTAGTGACATCGCCAGGCTGATGTCACCTCGTTCACTATCACCCTCTGGGTCTGCTTTAGTTTTGCTTTTTCAGATATATGTATGAAAATGGCACATATTAGTCCATATCTTCATATTGTTATTATCAAAAGCCTGTGTAGGGAACATTCACAAAGCAAACTGAGATATCCTTTGGCTAAGAGATGATAGAGCAATACTGAATAATTACAATTTTATGGGGGAAAATGTTTGAAAATAATTGTTAATGAAAAATACAAAGAAAGATGAGTTTTATTTATATATATATAGAGAGAGAGTTGGTCTTTATATGTAACTTTGAATTAAATATTTATTAATACATACACCTCAAGGTGTAAATTCTGATCTCCTAAACAAAAATAACACAGTGGAAACATCAAAAAGGTTCTTAACACATTGTCCTTTCTGATTAAAGAGTCCATGCTGCCTACTCATAGATAAGGAAAGCAAATCCACTCCTGTTTCTGTGATGAAACAAGGACCCCCGAGCTGAAGAGCTGCCTTGTTATTACTCATCGCTGCAGGCAGCAGCATAAAAGCAGTTAATTTTTAAAAGGACACTTGTTAACACTTTTTTATCTCTCCCACTGGTATGTACACACTCAGACATAAATAAGGAGGTCCTGTTCAGTGACATTAACACAATTGTGCCATTAGAACTGGCACGCAGGACATCAGAAAATGCCAAAACCGCTTTGATTCAAGTTGCATACCTAGCAACAGGAGAGGATGTGTTCTGCTGCAGCTCTGGCTGGGGAGGAGATGGCTTTATGCTGTGTGATTATACAGATTAGCAGAAGGCAGAGGTGTTTTTTCACATTGCATCAATGCTATATACTGCCTGGCATTCAGTATATAAATAAATAACTAAATAACTAAACAAATAAGTAATTGTTTCCCAGGACTTTATAGCACATTAATGGCTTTGTTTACAAATGTTTGCAGTTAATTAAAAAAGGGTCAATGATCAAAGCTCTAATACATGTCATGGTTTGCTTACACATGAAAGGTGAAATTAGTATCTAGCAAAACTTTTATATTTAGACTGTAAACATGTCCAGCTCAGCTTATCAGCCTGGACTCACTTCATAGCAGATAGAGACAAACAGGCATTTTTGGAGCACAGTTAATCCTCTCTACTTCAAATGTTGTTATAAAAGCACAGAACGGATTTGGGTTGGAAGCAGTCATAAAGATAATCCATTTCCAAACCCCAACCATGGGCAGGGATACCTTCCTCTAGACCAGCTTGCTCAGAGCCCCACCTGGTCTCGAACACTTCCAGGAATGGAACACCCACAGCCTCTCTGGGCAACCTGTGTCAGGGCCTCACTACCCTCAGAGGAAAGAATTTCTTTCTAATATCCAATCTAAATCTACCCTTCTTCAGTTTAAAACCATCCCCCCTTGTCCTATTGCTACATGCCCCTGCAAAAAATCCCTCTTCATCATTCTTAAAATGCACTAATCCCTAGAAATGCTCTTCTCTTTAAACAGACGGGGTACTAAACTAGAAGCTTAGATGCAGACAACTCAGAGACGGGCAGAGAAGCTCCACTCCAGCACTTACTGGAGGAAAAAAAAATAGGGAATTAGAAGAAATTAATTCTTAGTTTTGAACAGAGGAAGAGAATTGGGGGGCATCCTGAATTTGAATAGGTATTTTCTTCTCTCAGACATGACAAATGTTTTAGACATCATGATGTGGATTCTTCACTTAAGTACTAACTCCAAGAAGCTGACAACCAGTCCCAGAGCATGTATTTGTTTGGGTCTAGTGTGAGCTTGGAAATACCCTAATTTAGATAAAAAAATAGGAACTGGAGAGACCTGAGAAGGAAGTGGTGTGTAGGAATGTAAAGGTCTCATCTTGTCCTTGCAGTGTTCATGTCCATGCACGAGAGTATGGCCATGGCTGACACGAGAGCCACCTAGAGACAGTTTTCCAATGCATGCAGGCTGGTTTGAATCTAATAAAGAAATTAAACTCAGTTCTTGCAGATGCCATTTCTCTCCTTGTGTTTGGGAGAATATGCTGTTAAACACAGTGAACTTCTATCACACTGCATGCACCAAACTACTTCACTCCATGTTGCTTTCTGAAACACAGACACAAAGCAAACAGTCACTCGGAAATGCTCTTTATTTAATAAAAGCAACCACAAGGACATCAGCTTCCTATTTAGAAATGCCAGGCTCTATTATGTAACACCAGTCACTACCAGAGAGAAAGTGACTTTAGGCTTGGATCTCCTCACATTTGACAAGAGCTACAGGAATAATTGATTTTACAGTTCAATGCCCAAACTGGCAAAAAAGGAACATTAAGTCAACTTGGAAAGAATTATTTCCTTGTTCAAAAGATTTCCCCCCCTTTTTTAAACACATTTTTCTTACTGATTGTGTTGTGACTTCACATTTCAAGACATGTCACTTCTGCACTGCAACAAACCTTGTACAACCTCTAAATGTGCTAAAAATAGAAATTAAATCATACCTTAAACTCAGCTGTACCTTGTGAAGCTTGATAAATTGCTGTGTGTTGAGTCATGTAACATAGCACAGGATGCCATAGCAATTACTTAACATGGGGAACAGTAAACAGTAGTGGGATGCAGAGAGCATGTTTGTATGGAAGATATATTCTGACCCACTATAAGTAATGGCTAGTTCACAGTTCCCCACAGAGGTGGTGGAATGAACTCAACAGTCACATCACTCACTCCTGTCTCAGACTACAGTATTGTGGATCTCCCTCTCGTTAGGAAAATGTCATGTCAATGGGCTACAACATGTAAGAGGAGAACGAGCCTAACACTACATCGTTGGCATGTCATTTAGATTTTAGAAATAGCAGTCTCACTGCACTTGTCCCACTGCTACTACTCAAATTTGGGCTTTCTGAAATTTGCTTCCTTTTTTACCTTTTCAAAATGTTCACAGAAATTGCCTTAAATTTAAATATGAAAGGTACCAAATACTTGATGAGTTCTATTTCTAAGGTAGAGTATTATGACTGTTAGCAGACTGGTTAGGGTTATCCTGACTGATATCCTGCCCATAAGCACAGGATGTACTGAGCAGTCACATTAATGAAATCTCCCTATAGCAACAAATATTGCTGTGTTTATGCAGCAAATCATGACAATGAAAATTTAGCTTGGGACATGTAAAATTTCCCAGTAAACTGTGCTTGAGTTTTGTGAAAACCTTGAGACAGCAGCTCACAAAGCTGTCGTTTTAAGCCAAAAAATGTCAACCACTTTACATACTGCTACTCTTAAAATAAAACTATTCTCAGCTACAGATATGTCAATAAATGGAGGAAGAATTACTTCAAATACTGGAACACCAACTTGTCATAAGATAAAGGATAGACTTTTAGTGTTCCTGCAGTCTGAAAAACTGGTTTATTTTGAAGACTAAGATTACTGTTGTCTATTCTGAATCTGAAGGTTCAGTAAAATATATCAGCTAGGATGTTCTGGTACTTATGACCCTGTTGGTACCCCAATCATGCCCAAGTTATTCACAGCAGTAATCTGAGTTAGAGAAAAATATTAGAATTGTAAGGTTAGCTCACTGGTGCAGCCCACTGACTATGAATCAGCCTTACTTAAAAGCTGAGCAGTGGTGAGCAGAGGCAAACAGATGCAAACAGAGCCCCCAGCTAGCAAGTAGAGAATTTGATGACAAAGTGGACATGGATCCTCATTTAGAGGGAAGGAGGAATTACATGGAGACATAAGACTGAAGTCTTTCTTTGGTAGATATGTACTAAGAAATGAAAGAAGATGGATTGCTGAGTGCTCTAAGTAGTATTTTGTTTCTGTATCTCTTCTTTCATGACTGCAGTAAAACAAGCAGAAGCAGAATTTGCAGAAGGAGAGACTCAAAGGCAAAGACAGGGATCCTCCTGTCCAAAGAAAAGAATATACTAAGAACCAGACAGGACAAAAGCGCAAAAAGGATACTAAAGGGATTATAAAAAAAATCAAGTCCCCTTAAATAAGGTGATGAATTTCTTCATGTTTGCATTTTGTCAAAAAGAGCATTATGAGTTTGATGCTGCCACAAGCAAAATCTGAGGACTATTATTCAAGCACCATAGAAATACAATATAAAAAAGGATATATTTGTTTTCCTTGGGAAATCTAGAATGCAAAGAGGCCAGACACACACAAAAAAAATAAAATTGTCTATTTGTCTATATTCCCCATCAATCTGATGGCCTGAGCTTTTGCTTTAATCAACACTCACTGGTATTAGTTGTAGGGAACATACACCTAGTGTCTTGCAAAATGGAATGGTGCCATCAAGAAACCAAGAAGATTCAATAATTATTTTAATAAAAAGGGTATAAAGACATGAGCTCCTTGGGATTTGTACTATGTTGTTACCCTTGCCTATAAACACGATGTTTAAGAATTGCATGGTTTGCTTTCCAAGCTACTACTGCAGGTGGCCAAGATCACTTTGAATCCTGTCATTCTGCTTCCACAGGCTTGGCTTCTGAGATGACTTTTACAATAGGCATTATCTGAAAATAATGGGTCATTTTGGTTCCTAGTGGGTCATTTTGGTTCTTGATCACACAGCACCCCATAGGAGAGAAGAGATATGGTGCCAATCATGCCCACACAAATCTATTTATTTGAGACCTTTGCCCAGAATTCACTGCAGAGATGTCTATAATCACGGCAGTTGCTGCATGCTGGTTAATTAACTTTGTCTTCACAAATGGAGATAAAAAATAAAACAGTCACAACACTATTTCTGATCTCTTCCTCAGCTTGTCAAATTTAAGCATTACCAACAATGTCAAACAATAGCTAAAAAGGAAATATTTAACTATCTTTTGACAGTGACAAATTACTTCAACCTTTATGGATTCATTTTTTAAGTAGTTTGACATTTCGTTTCCAAGGTAGATTTTTTATTTTATTGTTTCCTTCAGTCTGTTACACAGCCACAAGTGTTACCAAGTAGGTTCCTATGATTCATATGCAAGTGGGAACAAATCATGTCTCTGTTGATAGCACTATGATATATTATTATTATTTACAAATGCTCTTGCATACCCCCAGTGTTTCTACTTGGTTCATGATTGACTTCTCATTTTTCCCCAAAGAGCAGAGTAAAATATGTTGACTTGCGTAGGTTTTGTCAAACTGGATCAGAAGAGAAATCCAACAAGTTTTGTGCTTTGCAACCGATCACTGTCAAGTATCAAATACTCATAGACAGGACAGAGGTAAAGAAAACAAAATATCAGCCTAAGCCCTGACAGCTTCAGAAATTAAATGCCTTCAGGCAAAGTCTTCCTTAAATTGCCCAAATATTGGTTTATGCCACAGCCCTCACAGTTTCCATCCTTTCAGAACAAGGACTACAGGAATTGTCAGTGTTGTCATTTTGCACAATTGTGTCAAATCCTACAAAGTTCACAGAAGCACCTTCCGGCAATGTGTTATACCAGCTCTCCTATGGTCTACAGAAATGGGGGGGGAAAGAATCCTTTTATTGGGTCTAAATGTACTATTTTTCAGGTTACTTGAATTTTGTCCACTATTGTATTGCGAAAAATAACCAGCAGAAAATCTCTTTCAAGGTCCTACTCTTAGGTTTCTTGTAAAACTAAGTCAAATCAATGTTCCATTCCTTCCCCGGTCATTTTGCTGAAGATAATTCTGTGGCTTATAGAATCCCATCGCTCAGGTAATTGAAGTCTTCAAAGTAACCAGAGTTCCATTAGATTTCTCTTTTAAAAATGTTTCAAAACCTTTTTTTTAATGAGTATGATTTTATTTCAACCAATGACACACAGAAAAATCATTTACAGCTTGGCTTAAAGGCCTGTTTTCTTGCAAACAATCGATCTGCACAAAAACTGCTGCTCTCTGGCCCAGGTGCTGTAATGCTGGTCTGGTTTCTTTGATGTGGTGGGGGGGATGTGATTTCTATCCCTTTTGCTGACAGGAAACAGCTCAACATTTGATCCTGTCACTAAGCCGCATTCCTGAACTCTTCACTTATGACACTCTCAAGTAATGAATCATTTATAGGTCTTTCCCATGCATGCAAACACATGAAATGGCAAAGCCAATTATAAAATAATATACAGTCCTTTTTATCCCTACAGAAATCAACAATTTGTATTTTAACACTGAAGCAGAAATAATGGCTAATCAGAAACTTTCTAGGGTATAGAACTTTAAGGCAATTGCATTAATCTGCTGTAATTTACTGCTATAAAATGGGGCATTTTGAATAGCTGGAACTGTATAAATTTGCATACTGTTATTTTTTCACAGGTTCATTTTCTTAACTCAGTAGACAGGTCCTGTATTATGCATAGTACATATACCAGCCCTCAAGTAATTTACACTCAGAGACAATCAAATTTCATGAGCTATGAGTAGCTTACCATTTATTCTGCAGGCCAGCATTTTATGGTTTTAAATAAAATACTTTTAATGAGTTCAGTAGAGGAGAAAGAGACTGACTGACAGTTCTGAAGAATCAAACTGCATTTGTTTACAAAAGAAACACAATATTGAGATCAAAACCAGAGCTCTACCACCTGCAAAACATGTGACTTAACACTGCTTTGGGGGTACCCCTCTGTTCTGCTCAGCCTTTCATGCCCAATTCTCATCAACCAACTCTGTCTAACAATGCCAGGTCGAGCTAATTCCTAAAGAGACAATGTAGATTGTATCGAGGCCTGAGAGATGACAATGAATTTTGCTTTGGGTCATCAAAGTGTAGACATAAGAAAGATAGGGACAGATTTTTTGCAGGGCCTGTTGCAACAGGATAAGGAGTAATGGTTTAAAACTAAAAGAGGGTAGATTCAGCCTGGATACAAGGTGAAATTTTTTATGATGAGGGTGGTGAGACACTGGACCAAGGTGCTCAGAGGGGTGGTAGATGTCCCATCACTGAGATTCAAGGCCAGGCTTGACAGGGCTCTGAGCAAGCTGATCCAGTTGGCAATGTCCCTGGCTCATTGCAGGGGGGTTGGACTAGATGACATTTCAAGGTTCTTCCAACCTAAATCATTCTGTGATTCTGTGAACATGACAAGGAGGAAAAGTGATGGGAATAGGCTGTTTGCCTTATCTGACCTGCGAGAAACCTGAGGCTACAGATGAATGATACTGCAGCTCCTTCACATTTTATGACCCACCCAGATAACCTGGGATCATACAGTGCCTGAACGCACAGACATCAACAAGGCATCAGACCCTATTCAAATACCATACTGTGAAACTGGGAAAAGCAGTGGTAAAATAATATTGTAAAACCAGGCTGACTGGATCTCTCAAGGTTTATGCCAATCAAAGCAGTGTAAGCTCATACACATCTGACTATGTCTGGCTTGCCCTAAATGAGTCTTTATGCCCATATTCTTATCCAAATACTCATATACGTAACTACAGGAATACTTACAAAGAGCTTCCTCCAAACATTACTGAATCCTAATCCAAATTTCTTTTTTTATTTTTCTTTTGCCACTCATCATCACAACACTTGAGTACAGATTCTGAACATGTGATTAAGTCAAGTCATCTTCAGAAGTTGTTACTCTTGTACTGAAGAGCTTCTAAAACTATTTTTATCTTGCCAGGAAGCTTCAAAACAAAAAAAAAAAATTCTGTATCTATTTTGGCTAAACTTCTGTCTAATGTTATTCACCTCTGTCTAGAAATACTTTTGAGAATCATAACACAGTGACCATCTCTATTCTCTTAGCCCATTCTTTTCTGTTTGTCAGACTGTTGAAACTTGTCAGATCCTAGGAGAATTTGTGAGATCACTGCAGCACTGTCAGTCGTTTTTGCACAAACTGATTTTGAAGGGACTGCACTTGTTCCTCCCAAGCACTGAACCAAAACTTATAATTCTTATCAGCTGTGAAACTTTTTTGGATCACTATGGGTGATGTGATAGCTGTGAGCAGAGGTATAGGCTTTTGCTGTCACTTAAAGATTTGTTTCCACAAAACAAGACAAAGTGGTTGGAAAAAGAGGGAATCTCTTTTCTCATTCCCCAGTCCCAGAGCTGCTGTCTGGGACACTTGCCAATAGCAAAGCATTGGCTTTCAGATGATGGATCTCAACTGTGCTGTTGTTGGCATCTCTGCTCCTGCTGGAAAGGCCGTCAGCTCAGAAGCTATGAGAGTTGATGAGGTCTCCCTTCAAGAACTCTCTCATCATCAGTCAGTGGGAATTATTGCAGTGTTCTTTAGGGCATATGAACATGATTTTTCAACAAAGTACCACTGGGAAAAGATACTGAGAAGAAAGAAAAAGTGAATCACAGAGTGCTCTTTCAAAACATAGAGAACAGCCAAGTCCAATTCCTGAAGTGAGCAGAAAGGCTGCTCCTGTGCTTTATTTCAGGGGAGAAAGAGAAAAACGTATCTCCCAAGCCCCCTCCTATGAATTTCCTGAAAAATCAATGCTGAAATCAGTAGAAAGGAAAAACTTGAAATGAAAGAATATCAACCTAGTGAATGGCTGTGCAAACCACTTCAGTGGATTTCAGCCCCAAAGTCAGAAATTATATTGAGGGGAGCCAAATAAATTCCTCAGTATATAACTGCAATAGTAGCGATGAAAGAGAGAGAAATCTTCCATGCTTAGTCTGTCTTTTATCACCCTACTCACAACCCTCTAAATTAGCCATAATAAAACTCTTTTCAGTTATAGAAGCCTAGGTGTGATTTCATTTTTCACTGTGGTATGCAGAGAAACAGGGAGATTTGGAGAGCAAGTGCAGCAGTCTGATTCTTTAAAATACATAAGCAATGCAGAAAAATAGTAAAAAATAGAATTGAAAAGTGTAAGTTCTGTCCAAATTCTATTGCTTTCCAAAAGGAAAATACTTATCAGTCCAATATGAACAATTCCAGAAGATTTTCTCCAGAACAAGACTCCATTACCCTCCTATCTGGAGTCTCACAAGAATCTCGAGATTATTTCATGACATTTCCATTGAACATCCACAGTAAAAAGATTGCAAAGCTTTTTCAACACCATATTTCAGGCCTAAACCCAAATTAATCCCAGTTTTGAACTTTATTATAATGCAGATCATTGTGTTGCTGTACTCTGCATATGCCAGAACTAAAAGTAAGAGCCACAGAAAATAAATATGCTTATGATTAAGGAAACCAGTTATTGTCATATTATTAGTTACCATGTTTTCTGCTACTGCTAGGAAATCATTTAGTACTTTCTAAAGATCAGCCATTTATCTTCAGGCTACTGAATATTAAAGACTTCATCAGTAATTATCACAAATGGTGCCCTGAACACACTGATTAAAGATACTTGTCATTATACCCTATAAAGAGCACTATATCAACTCTCTTACTATTTTAGAATAATTATGTGTTGGACATCTGCTGCAGTCCCAATCACAACTAATCACCATTTGCATCAGCAAGACACCCAAAGAATCTTTTAAAACCACCCATTACAAATACATGCTAACACATGAAAGAAATACTTGCCATTATACACTCACACTGAAGCAGAGAAGTCTGAGATGAAATCTAAAGCCATTTCCATGTAAAAGTAACAATTCCGGATGAAATTTTGAGGTAAAGTACACTTCTGCAGTCTGGATTAGCTACTTGGGCTAATTTTAAGTAAAAGTTATTTTAAATATTGGGATTAAAAAACCAACCAACCAACCAACCAAAAAACCTAGTTAATTGATATGTATCCGCTATCTTAGAACCATAGAATGGTTTGGGGTGGAAGTGACCTTAAAGATCATTTTGTTCCAACACCCTGCTGATGACTAAGGGATTTTTGATTTTTTGATTTTTTCATTTTTATAGGTTTTAGAAGGACTTGTAACTGTATAAAATGTAGACTTAGTGTGCTAATATTTCTAACAGCTTAAGTTCAATGTTTATACATGCCAATCTCTGCCACATATCAGTAAGTTGTTTAGACTCTCTTCAAGGTAGAAAACTGAAGAATATCAGAAAGGCCTGCAAAATGAGACATAAATGTGAGCCAACAACCTTGGTCTAAGAACACTGGAAAAGCTCCAAGAGCCCCATGTGTGCTGAGGAAGAGAAAATGATGAAGAGAGATCCCTGACTCAAATCCTGAGGTGTGACCAGAAGCAGGATGGGGCTGGAATAAGAGATGTGTTAACTGGGGATTGGGTAGACAATATTATAAAAACCATAGAAATCAGTGTTTGGCATGCACATCAATATGTATTCTTGTGGGCCCTAGGCCTGATATTAAAGGCCTTTCACTTTTTTATCTTATCCCACACCAACTTGGCTCAGAGTCCTGTTTATGGGGTCTCTCACAGCATCACTGCCATGAGCAGGAATACCTTCCACTAGGCCAGGTTGCTCAGACTGGTAAAATCAGAATCTTAACTATGCCTTAAGTCTGTAAACAGTTAGACATTGATTGTAAAGCATCTCCCTTGGTATGAAGTTAAGAAAGACACAACCAAAAAGAAACTAAAATTTTGGCAACTTCACAGCTCTCCAGGCATATTAGATCCCTTTTTCTTTTTACTAAAAGAAGATAGAGAACCTTTGTTAGTTTTCTGGAAAAGTAGCAGGGAAATGAAAAATTTGCATTACCCTTTCTTTAAAAAGAAACAGCAGTTTTAGTCCCTTGCAGAATTTTACCTCTTTTACAAAAGTAACACAATTCTTTTTGTCCATGCCTTGTCTTGCTTTCTGTTGACGCCTAAAAGTGTGATTTAATATAATTTTAGAAGGTTTTAGAATCATATAGACTCTGTTCAGTTACCCTGATTTTAAGTCTGAATATTAAAGTGTCTTTCCCACAAACTGTAGGCTTAGTCAAGGCCAAGCTATATTCCAGCAGACACCTGCAAGATAACAGAAGACAAACAACGAGAAGGCCCGAGAAGGCCCATCTGCCCCCGCCCATGACGAAGGGGCAGATTGGCAGGACTTTTGGGTGGGCATTAGGGAGAAATGAGAACTTATGATTGGATGTCCATGAGGGGTATAAAAACCCCGAGACTTCCTGACCTAGGGGTCAGACCCCCTTTGGTTTGATCGTGGAAGCTTCTTCTAATAAAACCCTGTATCTTTCCCCATTAACTTGTCTGCAGTGCGTCTCTGTTCACAGGGGTACGAGATCGCAGGCATCACTGTCACCCATACTCAGCTCCCTCAGCCTTCCTGGTTTTCCCCTCTCCCTTTCTCTTCTCTCTTCAATCTCTCATAAAATTTTGTTTTGGAGTCAGTACACAGAAAATGCCAAGAAAAGAAAAATAAAAGTAATAATGTTACAAAGATGGGTGCTATGTCAGTACAATAAATAAATTAATATTTAAAAAAACAAAAAAGAAAAGAGAAAAAAATTAAAAAGAAAAAAAAACATGAATCTCTACATTAAAGTTCTTATGTCTACAGATGAATGACTTTTGCAGCTATGCATTCCTCTTCTCCCAGCGAAACTGGGATTTCAGGACATAATACAGTTCCCACAGTGAATCCTATGTGGCCTCCTCTCTGATGCTCAACTTTCAGAGAATCAGAGAATATTCTGAGTTGGAAGGGATCCACAAGGATCATTGAGTCCAACTCTTCAGTGAATGGCCCACATATATCAAATCCACAGCCTTGGTGTTATAAAGCACCATGCTTTAACCCACTGAGCTAATCTCAGGGTCTTCCTTCTTCAAGAGCTGAAAAATAAACTATTTGGCCAAAGAGCCATAACTATACAGAAGAAAAGAAGACTAAACCATAGATGACTCTTATGTGGCATACAAATGTGGGTTTGAAAAATGTTTTGGTGTTAGGCTGGAAGAGCCCAGGTTTTGCATATGTTGCTGAAAAGATTAAAATATTAGCAAACTGTCTGTGGAAAAGAACCCTTACAATCAATGAAATAAATTTTATTTCACTGACACTACTAGTTCTTATGTTATACCAGGCATAAACTTCATGTCTTTTGGGATTGCTACATCAATGCCAGATGAAAGAAGAGCACTTCTCATCAAACACCAGCACCTTATTAATGGGAAGTCATATGATTAATCAATTTGATTACTTAGAAGTCAATTTATCTGCAGTGCAACTGCTAGCCAAATGAAAATAAGATTACTACGAGTACAGTTTATTAATAATCCTCAGTATGCCATTGACTCAACTTGATTATAACACAGCAGGCATGTGATGCACAATATTACAAAGGCATTAAGCCATCCAGACAACAGTGGATACAGAAGAGGTTTATTCTAGTGGGTAAGGCACAAAAATCCTGAAGTGTAGGTGACCATTCACTTTACAATTCTGCAAGCAACATTTTATTTTATTGTATTTTAGATGTAGGAGCTGTTGAAATTTTTCAGTGTCCGTCTCTTACGGCTGTTGAGATCATCAGAAACCATGAGTCAGTGTGGCACGGAGATACAGACCTTGTAACATCTGAAAAACCCCCTTGTACTTCTTCACAGGAAAACATAACATAGCAGACACAAAGTGGTATTCCGATGCCCCCAAGGGATGCCAGTCACACACAGCTCATGAGGTTGTTTCATCCCACTAGATCTCCCAAGACTGTGGTAGGTATGATCCTATTTTAAAAATATCTACTACGATAAATATTCCCTGTGAGCATAGGTAATGGGCTGAAGAGAACTTGAGAAAGTCCTAGAACATTTTATTATTCTGTAGATTATTCTCTACTAGTTTTTTGACCACAAAAGTATCTTCCTTCATCTTTATCTGACAACAAAAAAAAATATTATTTCAATAATAAATACCTTTATTGTCTTAGTTGAGCTTGAAAGGAAAAGAGTAGTATAGACAGACAGAAAAAAGTAGAGAGGGAGATAAGGAGGAATGCAAAAGGAAAGATCCCCCTTTGGTGGGCAAAGGACTGGGAAGAAAGAGGAAGATTAAAAAAAAAACAAAAAAACCCCAACAACAAAAAAACCCCAACAACAAAAAAAGCAACAACAACTAAACCACAGAGGCTTAAATAGGATTAATGATTATAACTACTCTGCTAAGCCAGGAGATGAGGAAACTGTCAGTGATGTTCAGGAGTCACTTGGGGAGACTGGGGAAAATGTGCTTGTACAGCTCAGAGCTGCTGGCATTTAATTAGTCTCTGCACTAAGAAATCAGAAGTGCAGAACGAGGAGCCTTCAGGATCTATTATTAAGCATTGGCACCTCAGCAGCCCAAACACAGAAGATTAGCTCAGGAAGTAGCAAAAAGAGTTGATTGATACAAGCTCTCTTTAGAAATTAAGGCAGTCACTTGCCTTTTCAATAAGGAAAAAGCAAATCAATGACATAAACTGGATGAGCACTTCCACAGTCAGTATGTGGGCCTAAAAAGAGAATTAACTCTGATTCATCCATAAGGAAGGAAGGAAGAAAAAAGGGAAAGTATGACCTAGAGATGATATGTCAAGGTATCTTCTGCTTTGTATTTAAGAGAACGTCTAGAAAACATAACTTGACAGTTTTAACTTCAGATTTCAGCACATTTCTGGCTTTCTTGAGGGATTAGCACTACTGTAAATCCAGTCACTACACTACTGTGTTTAAATCTTGTCTGAACCATACAGTGTGGGTGGACCTTCACTGGCCATCAGGTGCCCACGAAGCCACTCTACTACTCCTCTTCAACAGGACAGAGGGGAAAAATACAACAAAAAGCTCAGGAATCAAGGTAAGGACAGGGAGATTTACCAATTACTGCCATGACCAAAACAGACTCTACTTAGGGAAATGAATAGAACTAATGACAAATTAAACAGAGTAGAATGACAAACAAATCTAAACTCATCTTTCTCCAGGGCACAGACACTTGCTCTGGCATGAGTTCTCCAAGGCTACAGAGAGACAACCTGTTTCGCCACGGTCTTTACCAAAGGCTGAAGGGAAATCTGCTGTGGCACCTGGAGCACCTCCTCTCTTCCTACTTCACTGGCCTTGGTGCTTGAATAGTTGTTTCTTCCCAATTTTCTCACTTTTCTTTCTCACTGCTGCTGGACAGTGTTTTTTACCCTTTCTTAAATATATTATCTAAGTGGTTCTACAATTGCTGCTGATGCTGCTCAGCTTTGGCCAGCAGTGGGTCCACCTTGGAGCCAGCTGGAATTGTTTGCATCTAATGCTGGGGGAAGGTTCTTGTTTCTTCTCACAGAAGCCTCTCCTGGTCTCAATCCCCCTCTGGTACCAAACCTTGCTCCATAAACAAAATACAGCGCACCACTAGTCCATCTACTGCATATGCAGTAGTGAGGACAAAATTTACTTTTGTGAGCCAGCCTGCTTTACAGCTCTGTAGAATTTATACCAAACCTTTGAAATGGAATACATTGTGGAGTTAGTAAGTGCCTCAGACACAGCAAACTACTACTTTGCAGAGGGTTTACATCTAGACCTGAAGAAAAGGGTGCAAAAGGAGATTTAGAGTTCCTACCCATTGCAAGCTTCTACTCAAAAGTAATATTCTGGAAAGTATTCTGGAAAAATTCTATCTCCAGTTGTAAAGGGAAAAAAGTCTTTTAGGTTTTACTCACAATAGCTAAAGCTGGAATAAGAAAGTCTTGACTATTTACAGTCTTACAGTAAACTGAAAAATCAGATTTGGTTCTCTTGAAAAGATACTGAACAGAAGACACTTGCCCATGAGATGCATTTTAAGAGCTTAAGCCTGGAGATCGAGAAAAACACAGAAATGTACATGAAAATTGGATTGATCCAAATTTGGATTTGCAGAGATGAAAACAGAACAAAACGAAAGCAAAAAACAGGACAGACCAATGTTAACCGTTTCGCAGCAGTTTATGACATAAAAAGAAACTAACCAAAGTCCTTTTAAAATTAATTTTCCCATGTCCTGCCCATGTCTAGTGAAACTTTGTCAGCCTTGGAAGATGAAAGTTATCAATTCTGCCAGCCTAGATTTAGCCAGTTGCATTGAATCAGAGTAGCTTTCATACAAAAATATGGTATATTTTGAGTAAAGGTAGTCAACAGTCACTAATTTGGACATGTAGTAGGCCAGGTCCAAACAAAAATATATATAAAGTGAGCAAGCAGGTCTGCAGGATTTGTGGTTTTGGTTTGTTTGTTTGGTGGTGGTGATGGTTTTGGAGTGGGGTTTTTTTTGTTGTTTTTTATTTATTTAATGAAAAAAGTCAGATCCCTTCCCATGTCTAATGGCTGTTATTGCAAAATTCCCCAAACCTGGAAATGTCTATAGTCCTGGTGAAGTTACATTTAACACACACATGCAAACAACCTGTAATGGAATCTGCAAGTAAGGGAAGAAAACTTGACCCAGTGAAAAGCATTGCAACACTGCTCTTCCTTCAATCCCTTATGGCTTGATACAAAGTCCCATATAAACCAGCAGTCAGTCACATGGCCCTCACCTGAAATGAGATTTACCCTCACAACAGCTTCTTTTTCAGCTCTGAATTTTTTATTTTTTATGTTAAACTAAGAGAAGTGGCCTTTGCTTATTATCATACATCATAGATAGCATAGGCAAAAAGGCCATCATGGTCTATTAAATTAAAATATTCAGCTCAAGAACAGATGCCATGACTTATGGATGTTTCTGAAGCTAAGCAAATGCACATCTGACTGTGTGGACTGTGCAGTATTATATTTATGATGGTTTGGTGAATGGCATTCTGATGACTGCAGAGCAGCAATGTGCTAAAGGCAGTTCCTGAGAGAGCACTTTCATTTTGGTATTTCATAGGTCACCTGCTAGGGTAATAATTGTATTGGGCCTGACTGGGACAGCGTTAACTTTCCCCATGGCAGCCCTCACAGCCTGTGCTGTGCATTGGTAGCTGAAAAAGTGCTGGTAACACACCAGTATTTTGGTTACTGCTGAACAGCTCTGGCACAGCATCAAGGTTGTCCCTCCAACATTCCACTTCCCATCAGTAGGTTGGGGGTGTGCAGATCTTTGCAGGGGACACAGCTGGGACAGCTGACTCAAACTGACCAAAGGGATATTCCATACCACAAGATGTCTGCTGACCAACAAAAGCTAAGCCTTTCCATCTCTCTTCTTACAATCAAGATTTGTCTAGCAGATAATGAAAAGTAGGCATCACTCTCCAAAGAAGCTTCTCTCTTGTGTGATGTACAGAGATGTACACAGATTAGTCTATGTCACAAATATTTGAATCAGCTATTGTCTATGATGTGACCATCTACCAGAGAGGGAGACGTTGAGGTCAGTTTTTTTGCCAACAGCATACAATGACCCAGTGATCAGAAACCTTGAATCAAGGTTTCCTAACAGGTTAATGATTGCAATATTCTGGGTTGAGTTTCTAGATCTGAGGAAACATTTCTGAGAGAAAAGAAAAAAAAAAACAAAACAAAACAACAAAACACTCCAAAGCAAGCACCTAGAAAAAAGAAAAAAAATGGAAAGAGAACAAAGCAACAAAACCCTCAATCATTATTTTCCAAATGAAGAATTTGCTACTAAAAGTTGCAGAATGAGCTCTCCTCTTCAACTGTGGGAAGCAGTAAGATCAAGGGCATACACTAGCTGTGGGACCTGCCATGAGTAAGGAAATGTTCACAACACCCCATCACCAACACAAACAATAGTCAAAACTCATGACACACAACCTTCCTTCACAGCATCTGTAATAATGACTCAAGTCCTTGGACTGTCATACCTAAGGCCTGAAAGCCAATGGGAGATATATCCACACATCTTGAACTTTCTGAAATGGTTCATATGGTGTAACGCTGAACAATCAAGGACTATGTATCCAAGTGCCAGGTGGTTCATGCAGAAATGTTACAACGGTTCTTCTTCCAATAAAATCCCTCTACTAGAAATATACAACCATGACAAGTTCTCAAGAGATAATATGGACACCCTGTGTGATCAAATGGAAGTACGACACCCTTGTTCATCCTCCTTACCTCTGAAGAAGTGGGTTTGCAGTAGCCAGCTCCAAACACTAGATTTTCTAATGACATACTGGACTGGTCTGGTCCTGCCTCCATGTTGCCTTTACCAAGCCATGAACCTTTTCCTGGACGAGCAAAACTATAAGAAGAAAAATTAAGAAAAACTAATCAGAGGAACATTGTCAGAGAGGAGTCATTGTTGTCCAAGTATTATTACATGTCTTGGAAAATATTTATACTTTTTGTGCTGATGGGTATTGATTTCAGGTTGGCATTGTATAGTCATGTTTCCCTTGAAAATGATCATTGTGCAGTGTGCACTAGCTCAAGTGATGTGAATGATGTTTGCTGTCTTGCTATTCAGTCCAGTGGTCTGTTATCTTTTACTCACTCCTTTCTCTGCTGTCTTACAGATCTTTTTCCAGCACAACATCTCACCAACACAACCTTTCCATCTATCCACACAGATCATACCCTTACCCAACCTCTCACCAGCTTGTACCTTGGCAGATGCAACATCTTTCTCTGGTTTTAACCACATCAGCGTTCCTCTTCCAGTTGCATGTGATCCCTCCTACCTATTAATATCTTTTCTGAATCATCCCAAAGTTATTATTATAGATTGAAATTTTAGTTCCCACTTCTCACTGTCTCATGACATTAGCTTCCAGCACCAAAATGACAAGACTACAGCACATAATCTGCATTTGTTTTTCCTGGGTGCAGTCCATTCATCTGGGAAATATTCTCCTGTCCCCTTGGTGCAACATGAATTTACTGTTATCCAAATTCTTCCTCAAAACCCCAATAGAATTTAAGTTGGTTTAGTGTTGTGGTCATTACCTCTCAGTGCTGACTATTATGGTCAGTGTTGCCTTCTGGCTGTATCTGTACGTCTCCCATCTTAGACAATGAACCCCTCAAGAGTGGAGTATCTTGTCTGGAGTTTACTCAGCATCAAGCCCACCAAAGTACTGATGTACAGCCAGGGCTCATACTCTAGATTAATCTGAGTAAAAGTGTGCAACCCAGTTAATGATGTAGGCTGCCTTTATATCCACTGGAGAGGAATTGGCATTTCCAGCACATGAGTCACCTCTTTTTGAAACAGTCATATCAAATAGATCATGGGAATTTTACCCTCAAAGCACTTATTTCTTATTGTGGACTATATAAAGCATCAGCAACTGGAGTTAGATGAGATAACCCTACTCTTAGTCCCTCTGATAATTTGTGCTGTACATAAACTGTACCAAGATTGCAAGAGGGAAGGCGGGCTACTTGTGGTGAATTGAATGAATCAAATTATGATAGTGATAGATATAGTGATGCAAGCAACCAGAAGTGTTCTTGAGGAATATGTAGGCAAAGGTGGAACTGAGCTAATGACCTGCAGAGAAAGAAGGAAAACACAATTGCTGTTCACACAAAGAGCAGAGGTAATGACACCTTAGTTTGTGCTTCAGCTCCTGGACCGGGATCACCATCCATAGGCATGATGCACATCCAGGCATCCCAAATTACATTGTAACCAGGAGACCTGGTCTCCTGGAAAGAATAAAAACTTTCAGGATCGAGAGCACAAACATATCTTAAAACCATAATGTGCTAGAACTAAAAACCACAGGGTAGTGCCATTCATGTTGTGAAAGCTTTCTAGTCTGAGGTTGTTCCTCTGTGTAGACCTGTATCATGTGGCCACATCAGCTCAGATCAGCCTCATTTATTGGTATCTACACCTGATCCAGTTTTTAAGGATAGATTAGAGTACTGACTGCTGTACAGAAACACAGACGCACACACCAAAAAAAAAAAAAAATAATCAGAGAACACCCTGAGCTGGAAGGTACCCATAGGGGTCACCAAAATCCAACTCCTGGACCTGCACAGGACACCCCAAGAACCACACCATGTGCCTGAGAGTGTTTTGCAAATGCTTCTTGAGCTCTGGAATGATGCTTCTGCTAAAGACAGAAGACAAATATTTCAGCAATACTTGTTATATCCAAACATCAGGTGAGGTTCTGCGGTGAAATAGGGTGAGGTGTGCATTGTCAGAAAAAGAATCTCAAACAAAATTAGGAACTGGACCAGTTTCAGAAGATTAAACGCTAATCCCTGCCTTGCTATCACAACTGCCGCTTGTCATATATGAATACTGGCAAAAAGGCCATCCCAGAGGAGGAAGGATGGGGTAGAAGGCCTTATCAAATATCTGTTCTTGCTTATATATGTTTTAATTTATGTGATCTAAGGAATTTATAAATAAATAAATAAAGCTATTTCAAACAGCTAAGAGATAAACAGTGCTCTGAATAATTTCAGCTGTTATTGAATGATGTTGTCTGTTCTGGTCTGCTGGAAATGCTCGAGAAGCAGAAATAAAAAAATGATTGCTGTGGTATCAGAGAGAGAAGCTTAAACAAATGTTGCCTGCACTTGAAAAATTCCTCATTTGAATAATAGCAAAGCTTTCAAAGGTTTAAAGAAAAGCACTTTCTAATGCCTTTTTTATTTATTTATCTTTTGCTTTTACAGCAGAGAAGGGTTTTTAATCCGTTGGTTTTATGGAAATTGATTTCACATAGCCCTGTAAAACAAAAACCTTTTTTGGGAAACACGCCAAAATGTCGTCAGTCTGCTGAGGGAAAGTTTAAGTGGAAGGCTTACAAACTGCTGAGGTCCCCCTAATGCTTCTGAAGTACATTATGCTTGAAGATCATTTTTATTAACAGTAACAGTTTAATTTGCTAATTTTCTGGGTTTTGTCTGTATTTATTTCTCTTAATTGTGTCTGCAGACATGCTTATTTGTATGAATCATGAACCTTGTTTACTTACATGTCCATTTGGACTATCTATTTAATAGCATTCATTTAATATCACCATTTAGATCCTTATCCAGTATGTTAACCTTAGCTTTTAATTGGACTCCGGATAAAAAAGGTCAAAAGAGGTAATGTGTGCATGTCCAAGAGGATTAACGTGTGCAGGACTATTAATATTGTCAGTAAAATGTTTTATGCTTGTTTTTTTTTTTTTTGAGCTGGCCTTTTGATGACCCTTTGATCCACATAAACATGGGTGGTCAGGCAGTTGAACAGGTTGTCCAGGGAATCTGTGGATATCCCATCCCTGGAAGTGTTCAACGCCAGGCTGGATGGGGCTTTGAGCAACCTGATCTAGTGGAAGGTGTCCCTGCCCAGGGCAGGGAAATTGAAGTGAGATGATATTTAAGGTCCCTCCTAACCCAAATCATCATTCTATGATTCAATGTCTCTATTATTCAAGGGAGTCTCCTGGTTACTCCAGCATCCATCTAAGGACACATAGTACAGTAAACTGTCTCAAAAAGTCCATTTTCCCCCTTCATTATAGCAGGCAAGAAACCAGTAGCCAAAATTGAAGAAATTTCTGAGTCAGAGGTTATACTCAAGCAATTATTTCTAGCAGTTATGGTTACCTTCTATGAATTTGTGTCCATGCCTTTTCGATTTATGCTCTTGGCCTCTGTAACATATTTTGGAGTGAACTGCACTTGCAATAAGTGCTGAACTTTCTGGTTCTTTTTGAACTTGCTTTTGGAGAATTGTATGTGGCACTTCTTGGTTTTTGTATAGCACAAAATATTAAATAAGCATTCCCTGTTTATTTTATCTTCTGTGGGCAATTCTCTCACATATAAATGAGAAGACAGTTCCCTAGCATAAGAAATGGATTGGCCTTGATAAATGTTAATTGAAATGTGTTATAGAAGCAAATCAGAAAAAATATTTTAAGGTAGTTGAATATAACAATGTTCTCTTTGAGGTTAAACTTCCCCAAAAAGTAATAACCTTTTTGAATTCTTAATTCTGTTTTGGGGTTTAGGCATTTGTTTGTTTGTTTGTTGTGGTAAGCCAAACTTTTTTTAACAAATTTTAGTTTTTAGCAGAACAGGAGAAATAAATAACAGATTGGGATCTGAATCTTGCTTGGAAAAAATTATCTTGAACTATATGTAATTATCAAACTGTAAAGAACCCAAACCAAACAAACAAACAGACAAACAAAACCCCACACAATCATCACATTTTTCATTACAAGAAATTATAATCTTGTGACTACACCAGGGGTGAAAGTTCAACTTGTATCCTATTTAGGCCAGATCCTTGGAGAAACCACTTCTCTCTCCCTCAGTCCCTTATGCATTTAATATTACTGCTTTAAAAAAACCCAAAAATGTAAGTCAGTCCCATAGAAATAGCACACCTCAGATTAAACCCTCATAGCCCCCACTGCCAGCTGTTTGCATTTCACCAGGAGCTTCCTCCTAACTCCAATACATCAGGAAAATTGTAATGACAACACTGATTTCTCTCATTTCTTTTAACTCAAAACTTTAATATAGCTTTTGGGAAATTACTACTAGCACATGGCCATAGGGTATACAGGTGATTAGGGGTTTTTTTTGGAGAAAAAATCTGTGTATGCTTACAGATTGTGCTCCTCTAGATATGTATCTCTCTTACCCAAGGAGTTTCACTAAAGTTATAATCAGTGACTGTAAAATGCTCTGAGATTTTTGGGTAAAACTGATAAGATTTATTAAAATATTTTTTTAATGAAAATAGAAATCTTACCTTAGCTCCCAGAGTCAGGGGGATGGGGGAATCTGGTCTGAAGTCTCTACAGATTTTGACTGCTGAAAAAAGGTTGGTTCATTTGTCCTGAACTTAACTTTAGTTGCTATAAAATTTGAAAGCAGATAAAGCCATGTGGTGACATTGATTTAATTATGAGTGGGATGTTTTTGTTGGTATTTTTTGGGATGCTTTTCAAGTTTGACTCAGAAATTGCCAGGGTTTTTTTATGTGATTTCTCAGCTGGTAGCTCAGGAGAATAGCATGTCAAAGGGAAGCTTTATCTTTGCAGAGAAACAAACAACCAAATAAAAGAAAATCCAAAGGAAAAATCATCCAGCTATTATGAAGGAGTTTTTAGAGGAAAATAAAATAAACCAGTATTCTTCTAATAAACATATATAGAAACAATTGGCTTTTACTGCATAAATATTCCATTTTCTTTCTACAGATTAATTTATTTGCAAATAGAATGGAGAGTGAAAACAAATAATGAATTTTCCTTTCCAGTATCACATTTGTGCAATTAAAGATGCAAGTTGCCCATAAGTGGAGGACAGCTACACTTACAACAGTGGAAAAATTGCCCTGTGTAATCCACACCCAGATTCGAGGCGCACAGGGCAGTATAGTGTTTATATCACCTCTAGATAGATCAGTTGTGCTTTCGAGCAACAGAAGGATGCCTGGAAATAAAAGAGTTTTGGTGAGAGAAAATTGCTGAAGGATGGCCAGGGTTGGCCTGATTCCTCAGGGCAATGGAGCAGAACAGAATTAGATCAGGGCTGAAAACTTTAAATACTCTGTGTCCGCCTGATTCTGTTTCCTTTTTCCAGAGCAGAAAAAGCTAAAGGCATGAAAAATTATCTGTGTCTTGGTTTTACAACCAACAAAATTTGTGTTATACTATTTCCCCATCTCAGATCCCACCAAGATTTCTGGTTTCTCATACAGTGATATGAATGTGAGCAATTAGGGATTCAATGTTAACAAGTAAAATCCTGGACGTCTACTCAGTTTTTCATATAAAATTATGTATGAAAGTGGGGAAAGGAATGGAAAGTTAGGGAAAATCCAGAGAGCGGAGGAAATTAAACTCCCTTTTTGTGCAAGCAAGAAAAAACAGGTTTGCCAGCTGCCTGTGGGAAGTGGCCTTGTTTATCTGCATTGATTTCAAGACTTGCTTTTCTTAATTTTTTGGTGTCTTTTGTTTTGTTGTTTTGGGGGTGAGAAGTGGTGCAGGAGTCTATGGAATAAATGAACCATATTTCTTGTTCTGTGCTTCCTAAATGAGCCCAGTTGTGCTTGCAGCAAGCCTGATACTAAGTAGACCTCTATACCATAGACTTGCACATTTCCCTTTGGGAAAAACAGAATTATTTCTTGAAGCCTGAGCTATGCTGGATGAAAGAGCCTTTCCTAAAGCTGAAACTGGGCTAATAAGAGCTGTTCGCACTTACAGACTGGACCAGTTGTGAAGCCAGTGACAGGGAACTGAGAGAAAAGTTAGTGCCTCAGGCCAGAAAGCAAATTGATCCATACAAACCAGAAAACTGGAGTCAAAAATCCCTAAGTCCTCCTCCTCCTCAGCTTCCTCCTGCAACTTTCTGTTCACATTTAGCCTCTGGAGCTTAGATAAGAGAATAAAAGGTATTTAAGCATTTAATGAAGGTCAGTGCCTCAGCAGGGGAACAGTCTCAAGCCTGAACATTGTTCACTTTTTCTATTTAACTTTTGACAGACTGGCTGGACTCATCCTCTGTCATCCTGGGTAAAATGAGATTGCCAGAGGCAAGTCCTTAACTTTCCAAAGACAACTGTCACTTCTGTGATACTAGGAGACCTATGCCATCCAACTTCCTGCTCTACGTTCTCCTCTATTTGTCCCACATCTCAAAAGTCTGAAATACAACTCCATCTGCAGCTGCCAAAAGATTTTGGTGCACACACCATGTCCTGGCACAGCCGCTGTCACTGAGGGAGAGTGATGAGCTGGGATCTGCCACAGCTCAGCTCCAGCCCTGCTCTGACAGTGTCCTGCTGTGTCTGGGAGAAGGGTTTGGGTGTAGGGCAAGACACAGGTGAGGGGAGCAGTATTTCAGGTCAAGTCAACTATCACAACCACTGAACCCTACATCCCAGTTCTCCCCTATTGTTGCACTCCTGCCTGGAAAGCAAAGTTTTGGACTTGGCCCCAAGTGGTCCAGCTTCCCCAGACACTTCTGGGGTGATTTCTAGAGGAGTAAAAGAACTCTAAATGTCAGACTGAGAGTTTTTAACCAAGGTCTATCTTTGTGTTCTGTAAGGACAAATAAAAGCCACCCAGTCTTTTCCCTGCTGCTCAGAATCCACTCTGCAGGAGCCAAAAGAGGAGGTGATCCAAGCACCAAAACATAACAGCATGTTCCTGGTCACCCCACATCTGGCCCAAATATGATTGCTCTAGTGATAATTAGGCCCACAAGAACCTCACGAGGTTCAACACATCCAAGTGCAAGGTGCTACACCTGAGACTGGACATTCCCACATAGATGTGCAGACTGAGAGTCAGTGATAGGAATCCTGCAGAAAAGGACTTGAGGGTTCTGGTGGATCAAAAACTGGGCATGAACCTGATGCCTAAGAATTTAATGTAACTTTACAAGGTTTTAGAATCGTATAGTGTCTGCTGAGTTACTTTGATTTTAGGTGTGCATATTAAGTGCCTTTCTCACGAGTTTGGGAGCTGCTTTCAGGCCTTGTCAAGGCCGAGCTGTTTTTGAACAGACACGTGCAAGATAACAGAAGACAAACAACAGGAGAAAGCCCATCTGCCCACCCCCCCACCATGACAAAGGGGGTAGATTGACAGAACTTTTGGGTGGGCATTAAAGAGAAATGAGAGTGCTGATTGGATGTTAATGAGTGGTATAAAAACCCTGCAACTTCCTGACTTGGGGGTCAAACCCCTCTGGGTTTGGTCGTGGAACCTTACTAATAATAAAACCCTATATCTTTCGCCATTAACTTGTCTGCAGTGTGTCTTTGTTCACAGGAGTACCCGAGATAAGGCATCAAACCAACAGCTATGTTTGCAGCCTAGAAAGCCAACTGCACCTTGTAGCACCTTTCAGTACCTAATGGTAGCTTATAAAAAAGTAGGAGACGGAGTTTTGAAAAGGGCATGGAGTGACAGGACAAGGGGGAATGACTTTAAACTGAAAGAGGAGAGATTTATTTCAGATGTTATGAAGAAATTCTTTACTGTGAGGATAGCGAGGCCCTGGAATAAGTTGCCCAGAGAAATTGTGGATGTCCCATCCCTGGAAGTGATTAAGGCCCGGTTGGATGGGGTCTGAGCAACCTGGTCTAGTGGAAGGTGCCCCTGCCCACAGCAGGGAGTTGAAAAAAGATGATCTTTAATGTCCATTCCAACCCAAACTATTCTGTTATTCTATAATTCTTTGATAGCAAAGCTGGAGATGAATTGACTGCAAGCTATCTCACCACTTTCCTACCCAGCCTTTCACCTTCTTGGTAAATCCATAAAGCCATTAGCAGCTGCCATGAACTTGGTCCCTATTAAAAAGCTGAGGGTTATACTCTTTAAAAAAGCTGAATCACAAAATTTCCATCCAGAATCCTGCAAAGGATCCTACAAACATGAATTTCATTCATTCTCAGGTTGGTGAAAAACGAGGTCTTCAAAGACTCAAACCTAGTATAATATTTATTAGCTCAGAATTATTGACCAGGACAAACATCAATATCAAAATGTTCACTTGTCAAAATGCAGGAGACAACGGAAGCACCTTTGAAAGGTTTCCCCAACAGGAGCTACTTCTGAGTACACATTACTCTTAAGGGAAATGCCTGAATTGGTCTTTCTGGTTTCCCCTTTTAAATACAGACAACATGAAAGAACTGTGGGGAAGAGTACCTAATTTGTCAACAGAGCAACCAAAATATGAAGAGCCAAGTCCACAGGGCATATGTTAGCAGATAAATGTGCTTCAGGTTCAGTGGTTCTCCAGGAAAACTTCAAGATAGGAGTGACTTTTAATTTTACATAATTATTTTCAGAGTAGGTCTAAAACTGTCACAATATTACATTTAAGTTTATAGGTATGTGTGTAGTGGTTTTAGCTAGGCCCCAGATTAGCAGGCTCAGAGAATCTATGTGGATTGGTAAAGACAGCTCTCACCTGACTGGGTAACCAAGGAACTGTTTCATACCAGATGACGCAAACTTAAGATATGGGGCAGCAACGGGAGGTGTTAGTTCAGTTCCATTATGGCTGGGCTACAGAAAGGACGTGGTGCACTTCTTGTCTTGCTAGAGTAGGCCCTGCTGTTCCTGCTGCTGCTGCTTGCATTGTGTTTGAATTCAGGGAAGTAGAAACATTTTGTTGTTACTCTTTCTGTTTCTTGCAGGGTGTCTTTTAGAGTACTTACAGATCTAGAGTAATATACTTTGTATTAATTGGGGAGTGGGAGGTTATTTCTTGTTATATCTATAAAACTTGTTTAAGAGTGTGTTATACTGTAGTTTTCTTTTAATTTTCTCTTTTCTGTATAAATACATGTAGTTAGTTTCAGCATAAACTAGTTTAGAGTGGGGTTTTTTTCCCTCTCCCTCTTCTTCCCTTTTCACTCTGTCTCGGACAGTTGGCCTTTTGCCAGCTCAGCCCAAGACAATGTGTAGAAATGATATGTATATACACACAATGTACATACCATGATGGGATAGTTCAAGGC
The DNA here is from genome assembly GCA_013396695.1 of Sakesphorus luctuosus. NCBI lineage: Eukaryota > Metazoa > Chordata > Aves > Passeriformes > Thamnophilidae > Sakesphorus > Sakesphorus luctuosus. The sequence goes on along the minus strand of VWZD01012197.1, from coordinate 392,761 downwards.
AGCAAATTAAGCCACCGTGAAACATTGTACAGGTATTTTTCCCCTATCTCCATCCTTCCAAGTGTTCAAGGCCAAGTTGGATGGAACTCTGAGCAACCTGATCTAGTGGAAGGTGGGCCCATGCGGGGGGCGTTGAAAGTAATTTATCTTTAAAGTCCCGTCCAACCCAAGCCACTCTATGATTCTATGATCTGGAGTTTATTTTTTTTCTATAATGTGATAAAAAAAGACTTTCCAGTCATTGAGGTTCTATTGTGCAACAACAACAAAAAAAAAACCCACACATGTGATTTTACATTTTTTTTCCATATGTTCCTAGGAAACTCCAGTGATAAGTAATAAACAGGAAAACTCTGAGCTGTGAGCAACCTAAACAAGTTCTAGTTGGCTTGTTTGGTTTTAGAGTGCTTGTGACTGTCATTTATTTTACACTAGTGTCTTCATCCTGATTTATACTTACATAATGCAGGATATAAAAACCCTTCAGGTCTGGAATATTTATCAAGAAGCAGAAAAATCCCTAGCATCACACTTTAAAATGATTTTATGGGCTTAAGCAAATGAGATTCTATATTGTGTTGTCAAAAATTTTCATTCCATTGCATTAAGTAAACACATTGTGTACTTCACAAAGGTCCACAAAACAATATTTTAAAAAGCTATAATAATCTGGCTATGGAACAGTTGCTCATCATGCGATTTATGCCTAATAACAGCAACAAGCCTGTGCAGCCCCTTTCATTAGATAACACAGCACTCAAAACAGTCATTAAGCCTGGTAACTATTGTTCTTTCATCCTTTTCTATAGCAGAACAATAAGCAAATTATCTGAGCAAAATTATCTGGTTAGAAGTAGTCTGTTTCAATCTAATTCACCATTTAAAAAGTCAACACATAGCAGAACAGAGATACAGCAGTTACCTGTATCACATCAGCAGAAGACAGATATGTCAGTCTGATCTGCTAATGTGAGACACATCACTGTCACAGCTCATAGAATCTTAGAATTGTTTGGGTTGAAAGAGATCTTAAAGATTATCTAGTTTCAACCTTCTGAACATGGGCAGGGACATCTTCGACTGACCAGTTTGCCCAAAACACTGTCCAACTTGGCCTCAAATCTTTCAGGGATGAGGAATCCAGAACTTTCCAACCTCTCAACCTCTTACGATCTTAATTCATCCTGTGACATTATGTGCAATCAATGCCTTCACACACAAAGGGAGAATTAAAGCAAAGATATACTAAGTCAAAACATGAAACCTGTGGAAAATACTCTACAGGTTACTCTCGCCCTTCTGACACTGCTCTTAGCACAGTATTTGACGAATTTTAGTCTCCTAGTCATTCAGTAAACAACAAGATCTTGCTGGAGTTAAGGGAAGCTGAACAGTGCTGAATACTACATTTTGTTTCAAGACCAAAGGAGTTCCCTCCCTCTCAGCACTCTCTGTCTCATGCACTGACAAGATTAGGAACTAAGTAAATTGCTAAAAAGACCGTTGCTTCCCTTCACCTACTCTAAATATGAGAGGGTATTGACCTCCAGCCCTGTTTTATTTGAAGCAGTTCTGTATTATTTCTAGTCATTATGAATCAGATAACCGAAATCACACCCAGACCCCATGGCAGCTGGTATGATACAGCTGCAGAGTCAAACCAGATGATTCTGCAAAGGACAAGTCCAGTGGAACCTTATCCATCCCTGACTCCTGTGTGCCTCCTCCTAACCACATTATGAATTATGTACAGGAGACACACATGAGATTAGAGTCCAGCTTTCCTGAATGCTTCACAAAATATCACAGGGGGTTAAATGTGAATGTTCTTAGTTGATTTTAGACTAAAGAGATAAAACAGCCAGGGAAAACACAATTTTCACTTTCCTCCTTATATAGATGGGGACTAGAGAGACCACGACTAATCAGAATTCTTAATATCTTTCCCAAATTTTTACTACTTTTTGATCAGATCCCTAGTGTCTTAAGAAGAGAAGAGTCTGGTGTCAAAGTTTGGCTCTAAACCCCCATCTCGGAACTCTTAGCTCAGGATCAAAACATTTTAAATTATCCTCTCTACTTCTCGATGCAACAAGAAAATCTCTTCTGCCTTTCCACAGACATTTGTGTGCCCTTTACCTTATCAGAGGCTGGTGTAATGCTACCAGGGACGCGTGCACCGTGACGGAGATCACTGACAGGTGGAAATAGTCAAACATGACAGGGACATGGTGGTGCAGACCTCTGCGGGGGTGGAAGTGAAGACACAGTGTACGGCTGCTGATCATGGGGATTGCTGGAACATCCCTCAGCCTGGAAGGGAAAGAGGTTTAACAAGGGTTAGTGAGGCCTGATTTGTCACAGCCTATAAGATGCTACAGGCAGCAGACTGAGATGCATGAGGGAAAATTTGATCACTTCCCAGCTTCATAAGGGTTAACATAACTGAAGAGTTGTACTTATGACAAGCATAATTATAGATATTAATAGAGATATAAAATAACATAGGTATAAAAATATTAATCTATATAGAATATAAATAGAAATGCAAATAATAAACAACATATGCAGAGTTATATATGAATATGCCGTATAAAAAAGAATAGGTGTGATGCAATTCCAATTTTTCCTGGTGATTGACCTTGATGTCCACCTATGCACTTGTTCTGGGGACATCAAGAACTAAATTGCATTTAGCAAATTGTTCTGATTATTTGGGTGTTCATAGATGGGACAGGTCACTATTTGTGATTTTCTGTGTAAGAACAACCTGTTCAGTCAATCTGTGAGAGAAAGATTCCTTTGTCAGACACAGCTGAAAATATAGAGTACCTTTGCAGATTGTTGTTCTGACAAAAACAGGTAGTTGAAGTAACTGCAGAGAAACACTACAAGCTGGATTAGTTTCTCCTATCTATCTATCTATCTTATTTTTTTTTCCACTAAATAAGTCAAGACTCTTATTTAAGGTTGGTTTGTAACTATTCCAGAATAACTATAACTAACGTGCCATCTGAGTCACTTACAGGGCAACAGACAGAGCTGTAAATCTGGAGTGTCCCTAACTACATCCTTCCAATGCAAGTGAAACTTCTAAAAAGGAATTATTTTACAGCATTAAAGACCCTTCTGAAGCTAATTGTTTCCCAGAGCTAAGAAAACCCAGGATGAGATGGTTGTGCATGGTACATGGTTAGCCCCAAGATTCAATACGCTTTGTAGAATATTGTTTTCTAAAAATCCCTAATTTTGTTCATAGTAAATCAGAATAATATTTCATATAATAACATAAATTAATTGTATGTGTTAGAATACAATTTCATAACTCAAATTTTTCAGTTCTTTTTATTCTTGGCTATCATTTAATGTTTCTTTTTTCTCTCAAGACCCATTAGCACTGAGGGTTCAGTCTCACCTGGCTGAGAGAACAAGTTTTAAATTTGTATCTTGAAGTTAACTGAAATATGTTCCTGAAATTTAAGTTCTCTGTGGGTATGAATAAAATCACATGGGGACAGTGTCAGCATAAAACACAGCTCAGATTTCTTTGCACTCCCTCCTACTCCCTATAAACACTGCTCAAGTCATTGGAAGACTTTTCCCTGAATCAGTGGGGCTGAATAACATCTGGGATCACACTTCCTACTATGTCTGTGGAAGGGATGCTACTCCCAGTTCACCTAAGATCATAGGATCAAAAGCAGTTAGAAGAAATCAAATTCAATGGGAAGACTCATTCCTCTTGAAAAAAAATGAAACAGCTTTTGTTCTTAATAGAAGAAAACTGCTTAGCATGTTCATACTCCTGTCTTCAGCCAGAAAACACTTCATTGCCTCCTGAGAGAAATGCATTCCTGAACCACAGCCCCTGCCCACGTGGAGGTCAATGATGATATTCCCTTTAACAGCAGGAAAAGATAGAGCAACATTTAAAACCTTTGAAAAACTTACACTTAAAGGACAAAAAATGTTCCTTTAAAGAGGAGTATGAGATACACTTTTCAAATGCAGAGAGGAGAAACAGCAAAACTTCAATACTGAGGCAGAGGGAAGATTTATCAAAGGCATTCCTTTTTACAAGGAACCCTCATTTCATCAGAGTAATTTCGCAGTTGAACAGCATCCCCCATTACCAATGGAGCCTTAAAACAGCACTTACTGTTGTTCACTATCAGTAAAGTGCAGGTCCAGCTTGAGCTGAAAATCTGCCTCATTCAATGCATCTTCCACCTACAAAAAGAGAAAGACAAGATTACTTTTATAAGTTGGCACCTACAACATAGAAGGCAAAGGTGGGTGGGTTTGTCTGATAAGAGCAAACACAAAGCTGTGCCACACCAGCAGCATCCCAGCACAGAGAGAGAAGCAAAACCAATGTGGCAGTGAGTTCAGGTAATTGCTGAAGGAGTCAGAGGGAACCAGAGCAGTCAGAGGTGCTGTCTGCTCCTGGGTGCCATGTCATATCAAGAAAATCTCTCCAGACAAGAGTTATCAGAGTGCACAGAGCTCCACATTTGATGGATCCTTGCTCTTTCCACACCAAGAGTCAGAGGAGCTTTTCTGGGGCTGCTCTCCCTCATTGAGTGAGTCTTCCTCTGAGTTATCTTGTCAGCTGAACGACAGCAGGGACTGGGTTTTCTTGGATGAGTAGTAGCCATGAATTCTTCTGGTTACCTCCCTGTAACCAATTCCAGGTTTAACAGTTTAAAACAATTAGAAATGGCTCAAATAATTCTGGCGATTTCTGATCTCTCATCATTAGCCTTTTAGGTTGTTTCTCAGCAAACCAAGACTTTCCTGCCTCCCTGTCACTCTTTCTTGTCCTTCACATATTTATGGAGGTAGTTTGCCATGGATCCTCATCTAGACCATTTTCTTTCCAAAATTCAAAGACTTTTGTTGTTTTTAAAATTTTCAATTAACAGAATTTTAACTGTTCCATTTGTTGCAGTTAGCTGAGCATAGCTATACACGGCAGAATTCTGCTCACCAAAACCACTAAAGATATCATGTATAACTCACTGGTACCTTCATCTAATAGGTCCCACTAGGAAAACTACTCTTCTTTTATTGTCAATAAAATAGTTTAATTGGATTTTTGGAAACCGTACTGGAGCTGCTGGTTCATTACCTTCACCTGTAAAGAGCTCTATTGGATAGCACATCCCATCTTGGCACAGTTAAAACAACTCTAATCAATGGAAATAAATAAATTAGAAGGGAAGAAGGATTAAGCTGACCATCACTCTCACCTTCATTTGTTTGAAATGTCTCTTTTTCCCCAATAAAAGTAGGTTCAAGAGAATAAAAATAAATAAATAAAATCTATCAACCAAAATGGAAATATGAACAAAGAAAAAACTCAAAATACTATTTTTCAATGAATGTAAGTATCCTTTGTTGTGTGCCAGAATGCAATATGAGATTCATGGGGATGCAGGTGGAAAACTGAAGTAATTACCGGGGAATATGGTACTATAGGTACAACTTATTTTTACCCAATTTTTGACACAAAAAGGTGAGGTGAGATTTAAAGGTTCTGTCTTCCGCCAGTGGAAACCAACAAGCAGATACATATAGTGAGCTGCTGCATCCTTAGGTACAAGTTGGAGAAGGACAACTGATTTCTGTTTGTGACTGTCTCTTTCCACTGGCAGTAGATAAAGCCTAGAGAAATATCTTGGTCTAGATACAGTGGCATTATAGATGACTTGAATCAGGCAAGATGAATTCTACTTTCCAGAGCTGATCATCCTGCTCTACAAAACAGACCATACCAAAAATGTACTGAAGGCATCATCAGAGGCATCTAGCCTGCTCTGGCAGGTAGGAGTCATAAAATATGTAATATAAACTATGTTTAGGTGTTTCAGAGGTGAAACTGTGTCTGCAATGTACAAACAAGAAAATTGAGAGTGAAGGATTGATTGTGCTTTGACAAAAATTATCAAGGATGTAAAATAAAATCCCTTCTGAAGTAACATTGTATATCTTCTAGCATGCCCACAGGCATGGAGATGTGAGGAGAAAATTCCCATTTCTGTTTACTGAAAATATGCTTTCTCCACTGTGATTGTCTCAAAACAACTAGAAGTATGCCTTTCGTTAAAAAAAAACAAAACATAAAAAGAATACTTTTTTCTATGTAATGGCTTGTTGTCACTAAAAATCACAATTGCTGGCAGTTTCCAAGAAAATAATCATTACTGAAGTTACAGTCTGAATTTAAACTAAGAATTCAGTGTAGTGCTTCAGACAAAGCAAACCTCCTCCGCTGATAAAGGGGATGAAATTTTGGGTCTGTGCCTAATACTGCTGAGCACCTGCAACTGTCACTGAGATCTGAGTGTGTGTTGAAAACAAGTTCCATAGCTGGTGACACTCACTCAAAACACCTTAAGGCAATGAACAGATGTCTGAGAGACTGAGAGATACATGTCACTGCAGGGGGTTGTGCAGTGAGGTTTATGAATAGGATATTTTTAATCCCAAAACTGTATTGAAATCAAACTGCTCATATTAGTGAAAAAAAACCCATGTAAAATCAATCATAGTTCTCATTAGAGAAGAATAACCTGTTTTCCTTTTTATATTGGGGAAGTAAATATTAAGCAAAAATTGGACAGTTGATCAAAACTGGACTCTTCACGAAAAAATATCACTGAAAGGTTTATGCACAGGTTAAAACACAACAGAATTGCTTACATTAATTACTTGACTTGTTACTATTCAGCTTTGATACCTGCTGGACTTTCCTCTGGTATCATTTTTTTTTTCTTTTTTTTACTTATTAGAGGCATATGTGCCTAAAACCCTTCACACAGGAAAACAAAAAAACTGGCCTTTCCCAAGTGGGGGAATTGAAATTTCTATCGTTCCTTGGTTTCCTCTATGAAATAAATTGTCCTTAAATGAAATATTATTTTCTTTTTTTAGAACTAATGGGACTTTTGTGGGTTTTTTCCATAGTTATCCTTTACAGACTGTACAATTTTCTAAAAGTTTGATAGACTATCTATTTTTCTTTTCTCCTGAAAAAAGTTATGCATTTTCACAACGAGCTCCTTAAGAAATTAACATGAAAAATTTCTCTGGAAGATAATTATTGTTTGACTGATTAGGCTAAGCAGTGTCCTCCCAGATGCTCTGTAAAGGGTCTTCCAGTGGTTTGTTTTTTTTTTATATATATAGTTTCTTGATCTCTTAGTTGTATTAATAATTAAAAAACTTGTGAAAGAGAAAATAAAATCCATCCCTTGAAGTGTTCAAGGCTAAGATGGATGAGGACCTGAACAAACTCATCTTCTGGAAGGTGTCCCTACCCATGGCAGGGGCATTGGAATTAAATGGTCTTTAAGGTTCTTTCCAACCCAAACTATTTTATGATTCTACGATCTGTATTTGCAGAAATACATTCATATTAAACAAGGAGTATTTTTCTGTTCTGTAATATTCAATACATCCAAACTCCTGCCTTGGCCTCATAGCTTGTGCAAAAATACCCCATACTCATCTCTAGGCACATCCCATATTCCAGAAGGTGCTGTCAAGAGTTCAGACCGTTTGCTCACCTCTACCTCTCTTGCCAAAGGGCTGTACTCATGGGGATATACATTTTATTAAATGCTGTTGAGAATCTGAACAATAGAAAGTATTTGCATATGAAAATTAAAACTATTTTATACAATAAAAAGTATTTACAAAGCAAAGGCCTCCACTTTTTGTTGAACTGGCCTGGAATCAAGTACATAATTTCAGTTTTGCATTCTAGTTTTTCAAGTTCACATTCACATCTTTGCTTTAGGTTTTGAGAGCTGTGATAAGACTTATTACTGAAGCTTCTTGCATTCTTGTGATGCACCTCCCTAAAATTTAACCATTTATTCAGACTGTCAGACTGAATGATCTGGATGTCCAAGCTCACTGAAATTTCTCTGGAAAGTACAAAATCTAATATACCTTGATATAACAGCTTGCCACACTCTGTCCTCTCCCTGCTACTGAATTGTCCCTGAATGGAGCCAGCAAGCGTGGAGCCAGACAAGTTATCTGTTTCATTGCCTGATGAAAGAGGCAAACCTTCTACTCTAATAAGACTGAAAGCAAAAGTTTATGAAAATAAATTAGACTTCTTTTTAACAATAAAGGCTGCCTCAGCCCTGCAATATTGTGTCCTATGAATTCAAAAAATGCTCTATGCTGGGATAATATAGAAAAAGGCATCTAATAAACCAGAGAGCTTCAAAACACCATTTATATGGTGAAAGGTATGTTCAGTGCCACTTCTTGGCAGATAATTGAGGTTTCCTCCATTTAATGCCAGACCAAAAAAAAAAGATGTATTTACATATTTAAGCTCATCTAGGGTTAGGCTAGTGAGGCGGGTGGGGGGTGGGAGGGCAGGAGTGGAAGAATTTAAAAAATCCAGTAGCAAATAATCTAATCTGGACATCCACATTGGGTTTTGTTGTTTAGGTATTTTTTTTGTCTGAGCCTATCTCAGCAAACTGTCTCATGAACAAAACTACCCAAGCGCCAAGAGAAGAAAGCTCATTTCTCCCTTATTATAATATTGGATAATTCCAGCTGTGACAGCAGAAATTTCATGGACCATATGAAATCAATATTTCCATTACCCAGACTAACTCCCTTGCCTATTTATCATAACTTCCATTCACACTAAAAACAGGGAATAGAACCTTTACCCTCAACTAAGAAAATTCATCATAGCACATAAGTGGCACAAAAAAGGATTCACATCTGTTGTGTTTTAAATAAATCAAGAATTATGAACAGAGATAATATTTAAAACACTATGTGACAGAGATACAAAAACGTCTCTGAACAGTTGTGGATAGAGTTGTCTTCTGAGCATAATGCCCAATGGAGTGACACATATCTATCTGTCTTTCCCACATTTATATCAAATTTCTAAAGTTGTGTAGGAAAAGACATCAAAACAGAAAAAAAGAGGACAACTGTGCTAATGTGTTCAATACACAGAAATTTTTATAGACCTGTATTATTTTTGTATTTGATTCTTTAGAGTGTCTTCAGCAACTCACCTGGAACAACAGACCTGTTTATCCTCTAATTCTACATCAGTGAGAACCCAAAGCAACTTTATCATACAGAAGAATGGAGTTTCCCTGTGCAAAACCAGCATTGGGCCTCTTCCCAAGGGATCTATGGAAAGCCAAGTGTCTGCACACAGCACATCAAGAGTCATAATTATTTTTAGCTGTGAGGAATTTTGAGGGCCTTTATTTCATTTAGCATTTTGCGAGATGTACAACTTTTCTGAATAATAATGCAAAAATCATCAGAAATCATCCATGCTCAACACAATGGAAACTGCTATTATTTGAGGGGAGGGATGTTTAATCAGTGATGTTCCACATGGGAAGGATAATATTTGGTTAAGCATTTTAGAACATTTTCCTAGTAAATATTGATAAACCTCCATTTAGTAATTTTCCATATGAGCACAAACAATTCTAAGGAGGAATAAATTGATGAAACTATCTTAAAAAAAAAAAAAATCAAACCAAACCAAAACAGCAAAAAGAAAGTGAGAGAGAAAAGGAAGCACATTAAGCTTAAAATAGGTTCTCCAGCTGTTTTAGTTTAGATCTGTATATAACACATATATGTGGGTTAAAATAGGCCAAAAGACAATTTTAAGTCTCTTCATGATGAAATACAAAGGACAGGTGAGCGCCTCTGGCTGCAAGTTCACGATTCACACTGGCTGCGTAACTTATAGGATCTATTTTTGATGTTATGTTGACTTTGCAAAGATGCTGATGTTGTGTTCCTTGTCATCATTGAGGGCCAGGACAAATGCCATACATTTTGTGTCTGCCCTTGGGCCAGCGAAGCAGAGCTATGACACTTTAGGACAGACCTGAGTGCTGTTCTGCTATGGCACTTTCTCCCCTTTCTATTAAAGATTACAGTAAAAAAGTATTCTCTGTGAACCAAAATTGCTCTTTTAGCTCCCGGCAACAGGAGTTTCCCTAGTAGACATTGTTTTCACATCAGTAAGAGTGTGCTAAAGGTGCTCTATGAGTTGGGCAGCTCAGATCATGCACTTCCCTTGTGTGGGTGCTCTGTTGGCAGAAGGAGTGGATGGGAAATGAGGAAAAGGATCTTGATACAGACCTATTCTAGGTGAGGTACAACAGAAAGCAAAGGGTTTGTACATGGACTATGAGGAAGGGCAAGCTCCAGCAGCTCTTCCACACACTCCTGCAATCAGGAGCCTTAAGCAGAAAGGTCAGAAGACCTCTGAGTGGTGGAAAGGGACTAGGCAGCTGCAGCAAAAAACAGTGACAAGAGAGAGGAGGAGTGCCAGCTGTTGGCTAAGGGACGGCTCCCCATGCTCAGCCTCTCAGAGATGGGGCTGGAGAGTGGAAGTCCGGATGCCAGGTGGCAAAAACCAAAATGGGACCACCCCGAGGGTCCGATGGTGAAAAGCCTTTATTCAAGGCGACAGAGTGTTTTCATGGCTTCTGGGGGAAGGCTCAGGAAATAGGGTGTGATTGGGTAAGGGCTCAGGTGGAAGGGAGTGGCTTGGGTACTTTGCTAGCCAATGGGGGAATGAAGGATCAAAACCCAATAGGAACCCAGGGATTGAGGAGAGACAGGTGAGCCAACCCATGGGGTTAGACAGAGGCAAGGCTGGCTATGTAGGCAGAACTACATGGCGCTGACCAGGGAAGCCACATGGGTGCTGTGTGCCAGGGAATAACAAAACTTAAAGGGAAACAGATACAATAAAAATGCAAGTCCTAAGCTTAAACTTTAACAGTCTCTAATTTGTCTGATTCTGGAGGGTTGCTGTCATGGTGATCTCATTTCTAAAGGTGTTCTTTCCATGTTTCATAGTTGGGGCTTTCTCCCACAGAGGAGATGATAGTAACAATGGATGGCAGTAGTAGCTGGTCCTAGCAAGATGCAGCAGTCTCAGTTTTCTCAGGTGGGGCTGATCTACACAGCTAGGTAAAAAGAATGATCTGGTGCAAAAATGATGTTATGTCTGAGACACTTGAGTTTCTGATAGACTGATTTAGCAGACTATGTCAACATCTTATTCCACCGGAAAGCAAAGATGTTAGCCTACTGTTCATGATAGAGGGTCACAATGCAGAGGGTCTATCTGACCTTGTGCAGAGGTTTACAGTGTCAGCATTTACAAATCACAGCAGGCACCCTCAGTCAATCTCCTCCTAGTGCAGCTGGTGTCACATTGGTCAGATAAATCTCCACCAGCTACACTGTGAGACCTCTGACAGCACATGGACCTCATGACAACTTTTTAAATGAAGTTACCCGTGCAATGCACACCTAAAGTTAGCTAAGAGAACTCCCACCTCTCCTGGTTTTAATGTGCATCCCAAAACAACTCACCCTTTCGCCATCCAGAAGCAGGTGCACTCTGAAGTTCATTGATTCATTGAGAATGATCTCCTCATTTCTGTACAAAATCTGAAATATTCTGCTGTAAACGTTGTTTTCATGAACGCAGGCTGAGCAAAGGCTGGAATCACCTGCACAAAACACAGACAGACTCCTGGTGTGATTTCTGAAAGATTATATTTTCTCCTATGACTTCATTCTAGGATTATCTAGGCACTATTCGTAATTAAACATAGCATTCTCAATAATTCATGGTAGTGAAGCAGACTGTTATTGTGGGTTGCAGGTTCCTAAACATGACATTTAAAGAAAACAAATGTTAAACCGTAGGCAGGCTGGATTTCAAAATAAGAATAGCTGATCCTGTGACAGCACTTACCCCATTAACATTATTTCTAATAAAAGCTAAAGCATCATATGTCTTCTGGTGAGTTCTGCTACCCAGCATCATGAGGACTGTGTGTGTTCACCTCTGAAATTTCATCTTTTATCTGTAAGGGGCATCTTTCAGAAGAGGGAGTTTTGTTAAGGACTTTTATTGTCATCTCTGGTGCTCCCAGAAGTTACTACCTGGGAGGGGGGTCAATAGTCAATAGCAGATCTCGAATGTAGAGACTGGAAGTGCAGAAGGGTCTTAAGTTAAAATACAGAAACATTTAAAAGCAGTCATTTTTCAAGGTGCCTGTGTAATCCTTCAAGCTCTTGACACATGTGAGAGATGTCAGTTTGGTCCATAAAACTTGCATAAATCTGAGGAACTCAAGAACCAAAACCCTAAGCTTCTCCAGATTTAATTTCAGCCAATAGCTTCATCTGTGTGATGATGTATCACACCATCCCAAATGAACATCACATAAACTCAGGTGGGATTTATCCTTCCTAACTTTTCGGTGGCTCCAGTGTATGTATTTTGTTTTGGTTTCAATGGAACCTATAGAATTTAGGACTTAAAAAAAAAAAGTGCATGGTTTATAGTGAGGCAAATTTTTGCTTTAGATCCACTGTTTGTTGAGTAATCCCTCCTTCACTAATAGGAAAACATTGTGACTTGCTTATCAGTACAAATCCACATTGGAGGACTATAGTGAATACTTTCCAGAGGAGCCTGCAATGACTGTGTGACTTTTTAATGAACAATTGGGCACCAGAGTTAGGTACTTTCAAGTTGCGTCCTGGCTGTTAATCAGAATCCTCTGCTAATTCTCCTTCCATAGTCCCAGGGCAACATCTTGTTGCAAAACTGACTCAGATCTGTTTTTATCCTTTTCCAGCATTCATTCCTGTAGGAATCTGAGCTTCTGAAATATAGTCCTTCAGCAAATCATATTTTGGAGCTCTCCCAACAAGGTGTGCTTAAAAAGGGTGTGCCAGAACCAGCACTTCAGAGAAACATATCAGGAAGCCAGAAGGCATATGCTTTTTAGACAGCATAGTTTTTCAGAAGGTGTTTTGAGGAATTTGGACCTCTGAAGAACTGCCTTGAGTCCATGACCTGTGGTAAGACAAAAGTCCAGGTGAAAAGGTCTTAGACGTGTGTCAGGAGTATCAGATTAGGACAGATCTATTTGGCTGTGCCAAAGCTACTACTTTACTTTGCAGTGCAAGAATTGTACATAATTTGCAATCATAGGTCAGTGAGTCAAGGCTGACAGAGGAGTAAAGATTCCATGAGGTTAAGTTTGGTTAGTGGGAACAAAAAAGAAAGACCAGAATGGACTTTAAAACAATTTAAAAAAAAAAAGAAGAAGGAAAAAGTACTAAAGATCCTGTTGGACAAGTGAATGGATTTTTGACATTATAATGATTAGTTCTGTGGAGGCTGTCTGTTGGAACTGGAATAGCATGGACAAATAAATATCTTCTCAGAAAATTAAAAAAAAAAAGAAATCATATGGGGCAGAGTTGATTAAAGGCCTAAGACCAATAAGACTTGAGCCAATTAATTAGCAGAACCATAGTGATGTCATCCAGACTATCTTCAAATCACTTTTCTATTACTGGCTTTTCACCGAGCACATGCAGGAGCAGCTCAAGTGTTTCATCCAAGCTCAAGTCTTCTCATCACCCATCCTGCACAATAGATATGCATAAGACCAGGCAGCCTAGAAAAATACATATTTATTTTTGTGTTCTACACCAGTTAGGCTGGAATGTTTCAGCCTAACATTAGCTAAGATTAGCTCTTCCAAAGCATCCAGTCATGTTTATTTTAATTTAAACCTCATGATATTAGAGACACTGCAAAAATCATTTTAGAGGTATAATGCATTCTTCTTCCTAGCTGGAAGACAAAGGAAACTTTATGTTATTTGATTTGGATATTGATATATTGGTTTTCTTCTAGGATGGGAAGTTTAATCTCATTTTCTTTTCAAACTCACTCCTGTGCAGACCACTCTTCATGTGTAATTGCTTTAGGAGCTGAATTTGCAAGGTGGCATAAGGAATCGTTTCTCCTTTTGGAAATGTCAAAGTCAAAGACATGCTACAATGTTTGGGATTGTCTCAAATCAGAGTAATTATGATATTACAGGGCCAAAAACTGCTCAGTTTTAAGCAGAGAGATCTATCTTTGAAGAGATCTGTCAGAGAACTACAGCAGTGAGTGACTGGTCACCCCCAAATGCAATCCACCCCTACCTGCTTAAATGGTCACACCTGGCTTCTTCCTTTCTTAGATTATGACCTAAAGCTGTAGCAGAGATTTCCTCAGAGGAGAGCTTGGCAGCAGGGATGTATCTAGCAGTGTTGACAGCAATGCCTCTCAAGGAAAAGGGGAGCAACAACACCTCCACAGATATTGCTCTTCAGGCTGAAGTACAACTTGTGTATTGTGTGTTAAGGGCCAGATGGGGACCGGGCTGTATTGCTCCACTTGAGCTTCTCGCACTAACTAGAAGTAGTACCTGCACAAAACATATTCTTCCTTAGTCTAATCCATGAAAATATCATCCTGGTGACTTTTCCAAACTTCCCCTAGTTCCTGGGATATCTTCGGAAACTCATGTCTCTCTAAACCGCAGACTTGTCTGCTAACAAACAGTGGCAATAAACATGGCATTTGTCACAGCTGTCATTGTTCAGAGAGGGTTGTTGGCAGAAGACAGAACAGATATACCCCTGGGTTCAGGAGACATGGAAGATGCATCCCTGTGTTCACACAAGCACCTCTGTCCTTTGGCACAAAGCATAGGATGGTGTGAGAGAGAAGGTTGGAACCATGGGCTTTCCCACATCTTTTCCTAACAAAACCTCGGCTGTGCAAACAGCTCTGAGTGATGCCTGCGCTGCTCAGCTGTCACAGGCAGCCTGAGGAACACAGACATCGTGTGTGGGAACTGCTGGAAATTCTCACTCCCTGGTGAGAACTGGAGCTAAGACTCTACTGACCTGCATTTAGCTCTTTATTCAACAGTTTCAAAGGCTTGAGCTTTGGTGAAGCCAAAAATAAAAGTCTGATTTTGTGAAAATGATTTTTTGACCAGTAAATTTTGTTATTAGGAGATTTATCTGGGACATGTGCAGTATTCCTTAAGCTAGAAGGAATCCTGCTTTTCTGTCTCCTCTTTCTAAATGTCTATTCTGTTTACCGCTTATTGCATCTGTATTGAATGGTTCTTCAATTTATCTGGAAAGTGAAAGAGCTCTCAGGACTGTAAGAACCATTGAAAACATGAAGAGGAGAGTTGTGTTCCACAGACGTTCAGTTAAGAGAATGAAAAGATGAGTTTATACATCTCTCTTTTACCATTCTTTCCATGACATCCCACCACCACTCCTAGAAATTCCTTTACAGACTATTGAGTAATGTCATTTTTAAAAAGGAAGGGAAAAGGGCTTTTCACAGTTCTGCACACTACAGACCAATCAGTACAACATGTTCTATTTTCCCACTCTGTCCATATAGAATTGCCCAAGATTCTGCAGAGACTGTCTAGTCTACCTAATCTTCCCATCTGGAAGTTTTTATAGATGCAGGTTACTAAATATTATTAGAGTACATCATACAGAAATTACTCATCTCCTTAAAGATTCATTGATTAGATCCTGGAGGCCCCTGAAAATTTCTTTCCTGATAATCTTACAAGAGAGGAACTGGTGCATAGGTGATCTGTAAAGAAATTTGTTACTTATTTCCAACCTAATTTAGTGAGAATAGAAACAATATTATTCTGATAACCACTGCAAAGAGAAAGGCACTGAGGTGGATGGGGATGGAGGATGTCTGTGGCAGATGTGCAAAAGCCCCAACAGAATAGAATAGAATAGAATAGAATAGAATAGAATAGAATAGAATAGAATAGAATAGAATAGAATAGAATAGGGCTTGCACCATGCCTCAGAGCATAAGAGAATTGAAATAGGAAAATACAAAAAAGAAAGCAATGGATAATAAAATCTGTTTTAACATCTTTAAGAAAAAGCAATAGAACCTGAAGGACATCCCCAGGAACCTTAGCCTGGTAGAGAGACATGTGACATCTGGTCAAATCCACTTAACCATAGCTTTGACATTGGCAGTAGGTATAATTTGATAAAGTTGATAATGAAATCAACTTTATTTGACTATTGTGCTATTTGTGTTTTGGAGGAGTGTGATATGCTGGAACAACTTGCCTTTGTGCTTGAAGGCCCCACTGGTGCATCAACTGAAAATGCTGCCTGGCCAGACTGGCAGCACCCCTCAGCTGATGTAAAGCTGTGACAGGGACACAAGTTTTCCAGAATTTCAAATGTTCTCTGGGTTACTTCCCCCAATACAACCCTTGCACCATTTCTGTTCATGTGAGGAGAGGAAGGCATTTCCAGGGAAAAGTAGTGGAAGATGTTGATAATGTTCTGCAGATAATAACTGCTCCCCTGAACTTTCTAAGATCCTAATACACACAACAGACAGATTACCATACCTTCTCCCACACTTCAATGGTCAATTATCCCAATTGTCCTCTTCAGATAACCTAAATTCTTCATTTTTCAACTCTAAGCTTTTATACCATCCTTTTCTCTGCTTTCATCATACCTAATTTATCTTATTTTCCTTTAACAGCCCTTTATTTGAACACTCCTTCACTCACTTTTATTTTTTAACCTCTATAAAAATATTTTGAGAAGTTTTACGGTTGTTCTGTGTCAATAATTTCTCCACAGAGCAAACAAACAATGAAATCACCTTAGCAGAATCAACTGACAATGACACATGCACAAATCAACCTCTGATTGCTGCCAAGGACAGACTCTGAAATGACAAAGTCTTGGTGTAACTGAGAACTGATGATGAATGATTTCCCCAGAGCCACCTAAGTCACATGAACCCTTACTGTTTGCAAAGCAATAGAACTGTCTGGCTCTTATGCCCTCTGCATCCTGCCTGGAGTGTAAGTGATCAGAATGCCCCAATCTCGCCAGCTAGATTCTTTTCATAATTAAATTTTCAATTGTATTTCCTCGTGATGTCTCTTAACTGCCAAAGAAAACGGGAATAAATGTTAACCAACCACCTTTTTGAGGACGGCAAGCACCTTGGTCTTCAAACCTAGATTTTCCCAGTAGTATTAACCTTTGATAAATGCTAGTCATACTTATTTTTTCAAGGCTTTAAAACATGTGATTGCCTAGTTGCACAGTCTGTGATGTAGATTTCTTGGATGAGGTACCTCAAAGCCATGAGTGAAAGGCAGTATGTTTTGGAGAGGTTCTGAAGAAAAGTAAAAAGTTACAGAGGAAAGTCAGAAATTCTTGATTACATCCCTTTGTGTTAATTTTCCGCTCTACTTCCAACAGGTACTAGAATCATGAAAAAAGCCTTGGAATTTGGTCCTTGGTTTATTTTAAAATTTACTATCTTGTTAAGAATAATTTTCAATAATGGTAGATTTCTCCACATAACAAGGAGCATGAGAGCTAAATGAAATGTGAAAAACTGTGTTCTCCAGAGAAAACACATTAAAACCTCTTGCACAGCAAATTTTCTCCTATACAACTTTTCTTTTAAATTTATATTATTCAGCTAAACAATGATGAGAATTGTGAGGGAAGACAACACACTTATACCCCTTCGTTATCTTCACTTTTAGTATACTTCAACTTCTGGATTTGACAAAGAAAGAACAGAGATAGGATTTACCCTGCTGCCCTCAATTCTGTAGCCCATAAAAGGATATTTAGTACTTCTTAAATTTAAAGAAGGAGGAAACGTGACAACTTGTTACAGTCCTTACATTCTGCTGCTGGAGACATTACATTGCTTTCTATCCCCAATGCAAGGAAGAGAACAAAGTAATACCTTTCTTTTTTATTTTTTTTTTAATCTAAATATAAAATTACAACTCCATGCCTTTTAGAAGGATTGTTATAGTTTAAGCTGGCAAAATGCTAACTGCCTGGTACTCAGTCAAAAGGTCCACTCCCAGAGAAGGAGAGTGAGAGAAAAAAAACAGAAATGAGGCTTTGGACATGGTGAAGTTCTTATATTTATATAGAGAAGTGGAAAGCTTAACACCAACTATGAAATAGCACATAGTGACAGGGAACAACAACAGGCTCACCGAGGTCGCCCCAGCTAACAAGCAGAATTCTGAACTAACCAAACCTCTTCCCTAAAGGAAACCTCTCAGCAAGAGGGAAAAAGGAATTAACAGGAATATGCTCACTTCTCCAGGTAAACAGCCACGCAGACCAGCAGCAGGGCCTGATATCAGCAGTCAGGGAGTAGGAACCCTCCTGGTCTGAAGCGTGGACCGAAAAAGGCAGAAACTCCCCCCCACAGCTTGTTATACTCCTCGACGCTTCCTAATGATGTCAGATGATATGAAATACCTCTTTGGCTGCTTAAGTCAAATGATACCTGTCCCCTCTAATCTGCATCA
The DNA here is from genome assembly GCA_013396695.1 of Sakesphorus luctuosus. NCBI lineage: Eukaryota > Metazoa > Chordata > Aves > Passeriformes > Thamnophilidae > Sakesphorus > Sakesphorus luctuosus. Next base: position 374,474 of record VWZD01012197.1, on the reverse strand, counting down.
CGTCCTTTGAGGCCTGCTGAAAACTGAGGCCTAAATGGGGACCTGTGCTGACTAGAGCCAAAACTACTACAACGTTGAATCACGTTTATCTGCTTTCTTTAGAATTATCTCTTTACACTTTCTTAAGCACTGTGTGAGAGGTCTAAAATGAACAGGGAGTGCTTACACAGTCAGGAAAACATCCAAATAGAAAACAGATCTAACCTCAGATCTAGCCTCTTTAATGCCTTTATGTCTATAGCACTGGAAATTAGATAATTACTCAAACGCTGGCAACTTCTTGAATCTCTCTTGCTGCCTGGGAAAAGCAGTATTATTACGCTGCTATTCAGATAAATGGGAAAGCAGGATACTGCTAAGTTTTGTTTTAATGAAAGAGATGCTTTTCAATAATGTAAGGAAATCAAGATAGTGCAGCTGTATCACAGATTACTATAAATATTTCTTTATGAATTACAGTGTACACTTAAACATTTGTATTTCAGCCTAGTTCATGACCACAAGAAGAATATAATAGTCTCTGTACTTGTGTCACCACACAAGAAAATCTCAGAGACATATGATACCTTTAAAGGCAGATGGTTTTGTTCTCTCAGGTCACTCGTGCACAGACAGATGAAGGGCACTGCAAGGCACTCACTTGAGAATGAGCTGTGAACGTTTTGAAACTTTCCTACCCACAAAGCTTATGTTCCTACCCACGCAGACATGTTGTGTCAGCAGTTCATGTGATCTTTCTTAAGCTGCCTCAGTGGAAAGTCAGCTGTTGGCAAACCACAGCTGAAGGCAGTTTGAACTGAGCTGGGTGTCCTTGCCCTGAAGTGTGTTGGAAGCAGTCAAATCGTCTATTAAACAGAGGTGAACAGAGAGGGTGACAATAAACGAGTAGAGATAGTATTGTAAAATCATCATGGAATCACAGAATGATTTGGGTTGAAAGAGACATTAAAAATCCTCTAGTTCCAACCCCACAGCCATGGGCAGGGACACCTTCCACTAGACCAGGTTGCTGAAAACACCATCCATCCTGGCCTTGAACACTTCCAGGTCTGAGGCATCCACACCTTGCCTGGACAACCTGCATCTGTGCATCACCACCCTCTGGATAAAGTATTTCTTCTTAACATCTAATCTAAAGATCTCGTCTTTCAGATTAAAACTATTCCCTCTTTTCCTATCCCTAGCTGACCATGCAAAAAGTCATTCTTCCTCTTTTTTAAGTACTGGAAGGCCATAATGAGGTCTCTCCAAAACAATAAAAAAATCTCAGTCTGGACCAGTAGTAGCCTACCAACGTGTAATCTGAGTTATGCCTGCAGCTCACATCATCCTGGTTGGTAGACAACCCAAATCTATCTAGTGGATGACTACCTCCGTCACCCATCTTGACACAAAATGACCTGTCCTTTGGTCTTTATCATCTGAAATTCCCACTAGCCTCACAAAAAGAGCTGTTTGTTATTTGAATTCCCTACAATATAGTTACATATTTTCTAAGTTTCCTTGTCATCTTGATTCTTCTACTATTGTCAAAATTCTTAAAAGCCCTTGCAGACCATACTAATTTTGGTATTTTTTAGAGAAAATTAAGTCCTGTAAGCATTCCTTGTATGAACAGTATGCCATCTTGCTAGAACCTAACCAAGCACTGTGCTGAAAAGATAAGCAAAGGAGATCAGAAAACCTTGTGCAAATAGCCCTGTTTATCTAACTTGCTTTCTTTCCTTTACCATCTGTTAGAGCCATATGCCTTCTTAAATAAGAGCTAATTATAGGTCTCCAACAAAACTAATCAAATAGTTGTAACTGTTGTGAACTTGAGCTGGAAATTTCATTTCTTCTTTATAAAAAAAATACTCCAAACCAGGAAAGGGTCACTTTTCTCTGGTTTTCTCGACTTATGTACACAGCAGTTACAGCTACATGTTAACTCATGTCTGTGTTAACACATTGGAGAAATTAATAAGTTGGAAAAATAGCAAGAGCCAAAGTACAATGACCACCAAACACATTAGGAGGGGTGGCTTTGGGCCCACCATCCACTGTGTCTAATAAAACCTAATAAATACCCACTGACGTGGACTGTAGCAGAGCTCTCAGTCTTCTGAGTTTTCCTTCACTGCCCCTGTGCTGCTGTACTGAGTGAAAAAGAGGAAAGAAACAACCCCATCACAAAATAATCTGGCTTTTAGAACAGAAGAACTGGAGCAAAGAAGAGTCCAATACTAAAATTACATCTTTGAAGAGAGATTCCAGCCTGTTTAGAGAACAATATATCTCCTAATGAGCTCAAAAAAGACAAAATTTCACTTTCCTATCCAATGGGCATTTGTATAAATGTCCATTTGTATAAATTACAATTTGCACCATTCAGGCAAATGTTTTATAGCTGCCTCCAGTGTCAATGTCATTCTGCATTGCTTTATAATCTGAAAAGACTGCAGAATAAAAAGTAATCCTGTCCTAAATATGGAAAATGAAGAGTTGAAGTGCCTTTTAAAAAGCCCAAACACTAAGAAGCTTTTTCAGCATCAAAAGACTGGCAATTTCAGACTGTTGTGTTTACTTTCTAGGATGCTAGTCTAGTAGAAATTAAGATTTAAATAAATAAATGAATAGATATATCAATAAAGGAGAAATTAAAACAGCATGTTTAAAATTTATTAACTGATTCCACCCATTGGGCAGTTGGTTATTTCCCATTATAATCACCAAGACCTCTTTGTGTGAATGAATGGTGCACACAGAAGAAAGAAATCACTTCCAGGATGTCATTTCAACCTGTCTTTTCCTGTGGTTTCCAATGGAAAGATTCTTTTCCACTTTTCTCACCACTGTTCACATGAATCTCCAGAGCTGGAGCACTCCAAACATTTAGAGGTCCAGATATGTAAGAGCTAAATTACATTTAAAAATGTGACTCTCTGTATTTTACAGACACTTCAAGCATGGATGTTACATTAGGACCCACTGGTTATTTCCTCAGCATCTCACAGCATATCTGAGACCATCTCATCAACACAAACACTACTGAACCAAAAGGAAAAGTCCTGAGTTAAAATCTCAGACCTTAAGTTGAACTGGAAATTAATGACTTTCCTGGTGGGTCTGTTACCCTTTCAAGTCCTCTATCAGTGGTACAGATTGGGATCTAAATGCTCTTCTAATGTATTATTTCTATACATGCCATGTCCCGGAAGATGATGGGTGGAGGTTACACATCCTTTTATCTTCAGCATTATGTCCAGTTGGTCTTTACTTAGAGGGTAAATTACTGTGAACTAAATATGTAAAACATTTTGTGACAGTCTAATAAAAAATCTGACAATAAATCTAATTTGTCAGAGGTAGGATATAGTCTGTAAGATCCCACTCTAAAGTAAAATCCCTGAGTATTCAGAGCAAGGGACTTCAGACTTCCTCTGAAAGAAGCCACCACTCCTGGTTAGAGTTTCTGAAAAGCCTGACAAGTTATCCAGGCATTTCACATGTACAACACTGGTTTCTCAAGGCAAAGAAATACTAACTAGCCTCCAGAAAGGCAGTCAAGGTGATGGAGGACTGGCAGAATCAGACCACAGTTATGTCAAGTCATCATGTTTCAAACACAAGTGTCATTGTGACCCTTGAAGCAGACAGGTGGCACTTAGATACTCAAGCAAAACCGTACAAAGACAATTTTATCTGCTAATTAAAGAGGCTAAAGGAATAAAAATTTCTCCTAAATACTAACCCACATGCACACAAAAATAAATTGCAGTTCCTTTTGCTGAGAAACAGTTTCTGTTAGAAAGAAAACAAATATCATTATGAAGTAGCTTCCAAATAATTAAACTATATTGCTAATCTGCCACAGGAACTGTTTCCATAAGCCATAAGCTTAATTGAAACCCAGAATGTTTTTTCTCTGTATGTTTTTTAAATATTCCTTTGAGCAGATATTTTTAAACTTCCCATCCAGCTGAGACATGAGACTTTTCCTTTCCTAGGTCAGCCAACTCTTGCCTGATTAGTGATCTAATTGCTGAACTCTCTATACAGCTCAGCACAAAAATACAATAAGAATTTTTTTCTTATTTATTTGCTTTTCCAATTAGATTCTATCAACTTCTTCCTCTGCAACAGTATTTTTTTTTTTTTACTTTTTAGTTATGCACATTATGTCAATTGAAATCCTCTGGCTTCAACTGGATCACACATGCGCATAAATCAGCAAGAGACTGATCTTTCTTTGTCCAGGCATGTCAGGCACAAGCCATTTGTCTTTCTGTCTGGGTTTTGACTTGACTGCATTAATGTTCTCTCTGCCTGCAATGTGCCAGGAGTGTCATTAGCTGTTCTCCTTCTTTGGATTGTTGTCTTGTAAGGCTATTCATCCCCCTCAATCTGAGGTAAGGGTCACTCAAGAAAAGGCTCTGTTATCACTTTCTGAACAGTGTGTCTTCTTATTTGGCATAAACTTTGCATACATACCATGGTCCCACAGTATGCTCTTAGACAGACTAAGCAATATAAGACCAAGAACTTTGAATATAATCCCACCTACCTTCTGCAACAAAACTTCATCTAAGACTTTGAAACTCAAACAGCCAAATCCTGTTGATCCAATAAAATCAAGATAGAGTCCCCTACACTCAAAATTTTGAATGTCTTTACCTCTTCAAGTGAAATAAAGGTGCAAAAAAACTTGTCACCACACTACAGAGAGTAATCTTGCACCAAGTTATGGTTGACTGCTCAAGATAATTCCAAAAATATACGGTAAATCTGGGAAGGAACTCACAGAATCACAGAATGGTTTGAGTTGGAAGGAACCTAGTGATCACCTAATTCCAATTCCCTTGCCATAGGCAGGGACACTTTCTACTAGACCAAGTTGCTCAGATCTCAGTCTGACCTTGAATACTTCCACAGATGGGGCATCCACAGTTTCTATGTGCAAAGAACTCACATCTAGTGTGATGAAAATCCTGTATTTACTACCAAACAGACATATTCACTGCCTAATACATACAATGGATTAGACAATACAATGTCTGGTATGATTAGACAATACATGGTATAGGTATATGGCTCCACTAAGGGTATCCAGCACTCAAAAGAGCTGGATTCCTGTGCTATCACTATCTTTCTGAGAGACATGAGGCAAATCATAAGGCAAGTGTCTGCCTCAGTTTCCCACCTATTAACTTCTCCTTTGCTTTGTCTCTCTTTTAACCAGTCTACAATTGGAACACTGAATCTCACTACAATACTTACCACAGTGCTCTCAGCTGTTACATCTAACTTGGCTGAGAAATGCTGCTGAGCATGGGATGTGAATCCTTGATGGTTTTCAAAATGGGTGAATTGTGCAGGTATTTCATTATATATTTTTTGCCTGGTAACAATCGTACAAGTTTTTTTCTAAAGACTTAATAAAATAGTGGCTCTTTGTCCTCTAACCTTAACCATCAACATTCCTAATAATTTTTGAAGTAACAATCATAAATGCAGTCCATCGAGACAATTCTACTTCCCTGACATAAGCTGATACAATACTCAGTATACATGATTTGCAAGGTTTGAATTGAAGTTCATTTCCTGGAGGTATTATAACTTCTTACAAAGTTCACAGATGATGATAGATGAGACCTGTGTTGCAACTGCTTACAGCTCCCTTCATAGCTTTTTAACTCTTTCCCAAAGAATAATAAAATGCATAGTATATATTGAAATGGCATAACTTTGGGAAAAAAAATCATTATTTCTGCTGCTATATTTGAATGAAGAGAATTCAGTGAAAGGAAGGTCTGAGGGAAAAAAAAAATACTTGAGATCCTTATCAAAAAATATTTACAGAATTACAGGATCACAGAATTGTTAAGGTTGGAAGGAACTTTTGGAGATCATCCAGTCCAAATGCCTTGCCAAGGCAGGGTCACCTACAGCACATTACATGGGAACACATCCAGGCAGGTTTGGAATGTCTCCAGAGAGGGAGACTACACAACCTCCCTGGGCAGCCTGTTCCACTGCTCTGCCACCCTTAGCATAAAGAAGTTCCACCTCATACTGACACTTCTTGTGTCCTGGTTTATGGTCTTTGCTCCTTGTATAGTCACTGAGCAACATTGAGGAGTCGGGCACCATCCTCTTGACACCTGCCTTTGAGACATTTGTATGTATTGATAAGATCTCCTCTCAGTCTTATCTTCTGTAGACTAAACAGGCCCAGCTCCCTCAGTCTGTCTTTATAAGAGGGATGCTCCAGCCCCTTAATCATCTTTCTGCCCTCTGCTGGACCCTGTTGAGTAGCTCCTTGACATTCTTGAACTGTGAAGCCCAGAAGTGAACACAATACTCCAGATATGGCCTCACCAGGGCCGAGTACAGGGGGAGGATCACCTTCCTCTCTCTGCTGGCCACACTTTTTGCCAATGCACTCCAGGATACCACTGGCCCTCCTCGTAGCAAGGGCACACTGCTGGTTCAATATCGCACTAGAGTAATCAGAAGAGTACCTATAAAGTTGGTTAAGACTCAAAAGCAGTAGAAAAAGTGTCTCTTTTTCAATTCTTTCACAATACTTTAAATTACCTTTACAAATGCTGGAAACCAAGAGGTTGTTTTCCATTACCCAGGGAATAGTGATTTAGGTTAAGTTTCTTCTACAGATATTAAGAAGCAGAAAAAATTACAGTGCATTTTGCATAAGGCTTTTCCACATGTCCATGTCCTTGCAAGGATGGCTGTCCTTGAAAATGAGAGCTATGGGAAATCATATAAGAGCCCTTGGATATGAATCACGGGGAAAAGACTAAAAGTTAGCTTGTTCTTATTCAAAATTAATAAAGAAAATTTAGAGACTTGATGGGAACTTTTCACAGAGGAAAAAAAAAAAAGAAAGGGAGAGATTAGAAAGCATCCAAAACAGACATTTTAGAAACTCTAGCTGATATTCAATAGTTATCTATTACATCACTCTTCTGCGTTGATGTTCTTATTCTGTGCACTGAAGTCAGGTACTCCCCCCTTGCACAGCCTACATTTTCAACAACATGCCTATATTTTAAACAACACTTCTATCTGGACACTAAGACTTGAGTAAGTAAAGAAGTTTATCAGGTCAATCAAAAATGGTAGATGCAGCTTTTTGTAGACAGTTCTTCAAGAATTTCCATCACTTTGACTCTCTATTCTTTTCTGAGCCAGATCTGTAGCGATGGTCAGTGCTGGAAGGTGACATTGGGAGCTATTGGGAAACCTTTTAACAGACTGAGCTTGAAATACGAGACATGCACAGTCAGAAGGTGTCTAACTAGTGTTTTGGGAAGAGTTTGTGCTCCCTCTTTATTTATTCAAAACCCTCAGCTGGAGGACAACATAAAATCATCACCAATGCTAATCATGTTGCAGTGACCTCAGCACTGAACTTGAAATTAGAAACTTCTGTTCCAGCTTTATCACACACTAGGTCTGGGGTACTGAGTAAATTACATGTGACTGGATTAAAGTCCTGGATTCATGTTCCTAAAGCTGGATCATTAATATACACACCCAATCCTGTTCTATACCTAAATCTGGACAAGGGCTCCTGGTTCTCTGAAGCCTTATGCTGCCAGCAGACCTTTCTGGATGGCTCAAGAATTTTGGCAAAGTAGTCAGTTCAGTATTAACAAAAGAAAAAAAATATTATGCCTTTGGTTTGTTTGAAAAAGAAAAGCTTTCTTTTTCTGTTTTTACTTAGCTGCAGTTGAAGTCCAGTAGAGGATAAAACCAAAACTGTTCTTTCCAGAATTGAATCCTGCAGAAACTGCCTAAATCAGCCAGAGTTAGGACTGAGCATTTGACTGAATCCTAATTTCTACAAGCAGATGAATAATTTAAAAGACACCAACATCCATCAACACCTGGTAAATGTTTCTCTAATCTTGTTTCCATTTTCTTAATTTCTGCATGTCTCTGGCTGAAATTATTCTGATTCAACCGGTTTTCCTTCATACTTTTAATGCAGACTTTAATGTCTTTTTGAGAAAATGCTCTGTCAGGAAAGAAATGTAAGTGCACCACTTTCAGCAAAATTTCATGTAAAGCTGGGTCAGCACCTCTGAAGAGAGCTCATGTTGGCGCAGCAGCTCTTCCTTCAGTGCAGCTGTGCTTTTCCTGCTTGAGAACACTGTGGAACCATTTGCCATTCGGTCATTTCTGGGAACTCTCTCAAAATATATGAAAAAGTGGTGGTTTTCAACTCAAACTTGCTGGTTGAAAAAAAAACTGCCAAACTCCCTACTGGAATGTTTTTGTTTCTTTCTTGCTACAATTAACTAAGATGTTTCATAGGGTTGAACTCTTCCAAGCTGAGAATAGTTGTAAATAAAATAAGGTCTACCTCACACTCAGATGGTCTCAAAACTTGCAACAATAAAGAGATCCTGATCATCTGGTGAAAAAAGAAGAGAGTTTGATCAACTTATCCAGGCACAGCAGTTACTCATTCTCTAGCTTTTCACTTAACTCCACCTTTTGACCTTTTAAATCAAGGATACTGCTGAAGTCCCCTTGGGCTGTGCTGAACTGTACTGGCAGATGTAGGAGTGATATCAAAATCAGGTCCCTTCAATGTGAGGTTTGAGTCAGTGGGGAAAAAACTTCTCAGTGGACTATAAAGTATGTGGGTCTTATGAGTAATTCCCACAGAGGCATTGCTCCTTTTTGAATTCTTTTAGGGAAATAGGATGGAATTTGATCATTTCTTGTTTGTACAAAAAGCACCATCAACATACTGTTTACCCTTCCCCTGGTGTTGTATTATCCATTTGAATCAAGAAGTACAAGACAATGCAATCAAACTTCTGTGCAGGAACAAGCTGGCTACCCCAGGTACCCCAGGTGTCTGCATGCCCTTTTCCCCAGTCTGCTGATGGACCTAAAGTCTTGAAGAATAAGGTGAGGCTTTTATCCTTTTTATCCATGATTATATTCTACATCACAACTCAGACTACAAAACATGTATTTAATCTGTGGTGATCAACTTGTATGAAATAGAAGTATCTCTTCTCATACTCCCTTGAGTCTGTATTCACCATCTTGTTGTGCTGTGTGAGTAAAGTCATGAGACTTTTGTTTGCAATCACCAGGCATGTCACCTCATAGGAAAAGGCAAACACTCAATTGAGTTCAATTCACCTGTGTTTCATTAAGTGGCTGGCTAATGTGAGATACATCTCCTAAAGCCACCCACAACCTGCAACTGAACACTAATGCAGGTAACACTCTCTCTCCTGAAGATGCTTGTCGCTAATGAGCCTCAGACTCCTCGCAAAAGCCAATTTCCCATTGCACATAGCAATTATGTAAATGAAGGTGAAATTCCTGATAACTTCCATTAGTTCCACTTGGCTCACAATTAAAAAAATGAAAAACATTTTAAAAAATTGATTTCAGTTTGGGGAAAGAACTGGCTACCTGGTATAAAATATAAAAATATTTTATTTAAAAAAGACAGTTTAAGTGGTCTTTCCTCTTTATCCCAAAAGACAACAATAAGTGGATGAAAGCCTGCCTACAGATGATACTGTTCAAAACATTTACCTCACTGTCTGTAGTCACTCAATTTCCTCTTGTAGCTAACTGTTGCCAAGATCAGGCACTGTGCAATGTAAATGGTGATCAACATTCTAGAATCAATCTATTTGACATGACACGAAAGCCTCCAAATTTTGTGAATGGCTTAGAGGCAAAGCCATGATGTGAACATTTTTATGGCCTGCACCACATCCTCACAGTGGAGTTCTCCACCTTTATCCCTCACAATGCTGATTGTAGATATTGTCCATGTTTCTTTTACAGGTGGGAACCTGAGGCATGGCATGACTTGGACCCGTTTCCACAGAAGTGTTGAATATAAATCAATGGAAATAGGCTTTTGAGGGACTTTGAAGATCTGAGTCTAGGTGTCTTGCCTAACAAGGGAAGAGGAAGCTTGTTGGAGAGTAGGAAATAGAAGCCAGATCTCACAGTTCAGCAACAATATGGATTCCCTTTTCTTTTCCTCTCTTCCTAGTATTGTAGCAACTTCTATTACTGGAAATCAAAAAGCAAAAAAATCTGCAGTTTGATTTGGTTTCATTAAAACCTAAAACCAAATTCATCAATAAAAATAAAGAAAACCTCAGTCTCCCTATTATAATCCATAAACAAAATGAATTCATTATAGAAGTCTAAAGCTCTGCTTTTTCTTCCTGCATGCATCCCTAGTCCGAAAGCACACAGTATCTTCTTGTATCCTGTCAGAGATCCCTTGTAGTTTCTTCTAATCTAAGCTTGAGACTCTGAGCTCTGGTGAGTGTATTTTCAATCAAATATTATTATGTCTAGCAACATAGAAATCCTTATTGTGTTACTTGTGCCAGAGATTTTTCATATCCCACAAATATAATGCCTACTTTATTAGTGGCTGAAAGGAGTTATTACACTACTTCCCACTACCTAAGAGAGAGGGAATTAACCCCTGACATTTCTGAGAAGGTCACATGATGAAAACTCAAATCCTGACTTCCACATACTTCTTAGAACAGAGCCTACTGATGAGGTTACCCAGATCCACCTCACAGCAGCACTTCCCCTTGCTAGCACCCAATAGCTTTGAATAAAATTTTTAGAGTGGGATCTGTCATTTCTCATTTTAATCACAGAAAAGGCAGGCATCTAATTTAAGTTAGTGGTTTGGGGGTTTTGGTGTGTTTTTTTTTTCAGATCACTGGCAAGAAATCAAAACCTAATAACAGGAAATCACTGTAACCTGAAATTTGTCCTTCAGACCCATGGAATAAAGGCTTTCCAGTCTTACTTATGAGGGAAACTTTTACTACAACCTTAGGCTGCTCTATCTGACTCCAAGACTACCCACATCGGTAATTATTGCCAAGATCTCCTCCTGAGATTGTGAGCTGCAGTCCAATGCCAAGAGCAGCAGATAGAGATGCAAGATAAATTCAAACCTACAAGGAGCATGGTAGGAAAGGTGCCTACATATGCAAAACTAAAATCTAAAGCAAGGTGATATTCACTTTTATAAGTGGTTTCTAGGTGAAGTGTAAGATGAAGGATAACAGATGGATAGACATAAATAGACAAATCCAGGAACTTACCAGATGATATTAGTCAGCATGACTGGAATTACTTTCAGCAAACCAGTAGGCTAAACTTCCCAGAGACCTTCATCTTCACCAAAGCACAATTACTGTTGGAAAACCTTATACTATTCAGAGGAAAGGCAGGAGGTTCAGGGAGGTCGGTATTTCCCATTACTTCTCTGGATTAACTTTGACCAAGAGTTATACTGTTTTCCAGCTGCTGAAATGGTTTGTAGATAAAATCACCAAATTTTTGGCCTATATCTGTCCAGGGCTTTGGGAAGGGGGAGTGGGGTGGGAGTGGGGGGTGAAAATTACAGAAAAAAATACTTGACATACCAACAGCTGCACAAGAGAGAATGGTGTAAATACTGCTAAGATAAAAAAAAAAAGCAAACTTCTGTCAGTCCAAGAGGCAGAATGAGTAACATGAGTATGCTGGCAAAGACACATTCAGAACAAGTGCACTCTCTCAGGAGGTAAGCTAGTTCAGAGGATGCATTTATTAGGTCACATAACATACCAGGACAAAACCAGGCTCAAGATTTCAATATGTTCTTGTGTTTGGCAGTACAGACATAAGCTCTTGTTTACCTCACAAGAACTTGGCCTCAAAGCTGAATTAACTCATAGTATTGAGACATGCTGAGATGTGCAGATGGAAAGTGCTACACAGAAGAGGCAAGACCTAGCAGCTGTTAACGAGCAAATACCAAAATTCATTAATCAATGTATTTGAGCTGTTTAAAATAGTTGGGTTTCCCCCACGTTTTAATTGGTTTGCTCTGTTGCTTTCAAAGACATAAATATGCACCTTCCTCTGTGCATATAACAGACATTTAAGCTCTAGTTTCCCAGAGAGCTGACGGACATTGCCCAGTAAACAGGAAGGTGGTGTCTGCCTACGAACAGCTCTAAAGTGCAAAAGGTATTAAAGAGAAAAATTCCAGAAGCAGTATCTCACTGCATATTTTATACTACTCAGGTACTGTGCAAAGGGATGTAGCTAAGTTGGTGAGGAAACTGATTGTTGCTATGTGAGATTTAAAACTCCTTTCCTGCAAACAGCCCTTCACTGTGCACTCATCTCATCTGGTCTGTTTCACATTCACAACAAATTGCATGTCCAAGCTTTGATGGACACAGAGGGTCATGGAGCAAGTGAGGCAGTGCAGTCTCCTGCCTTGGGGTGTCATCCTAAGCTCCAAGACAGCCCTGCATTCATCTGTGCTCAGCATGTGACTTACTTTGTGGATCTGGATCCAGAGGTGTCCATCACACATTAGACCTTCTGAGAGAAGTCTCTCATGTTGGAGTTCAGGTGAAATGATAACGGTTTTAATGGACATGTAAAATAAGTAGTTTCATATTTTCCTTACACATAATAAGAGAACAGGTCCTGGACTGCCCCTCCACTCCCTTACTACCCTACGCTGTATTGCTGAGAGCCAGCACCTTCCACCACACTAACCCAACACCTTCCACTACACTAACCCACATTTCTTGCTGTGAAGGACTGTACTACTGATGACACTCCAGAGCTACTGACTGTATGTCAAAAGCAGAAATTGGTTCACTGCTGAAGATGTTTCAAATGCATATTAGTAAGTTCTGACAGGTTAATGTGTAGAGGTTTGGGAAGAATTATTCTCCTAATTTTGCATGTGGTAGAACAGCTATGATGAAGTTGCAACACACTTCCATTTAGGACATCAGACATAGTTAAAAAACCTCCCACCTAGAAGAAAAGTCAGTGGTTTTAATCACACTAACAGACTCCTAGATTATTGTTATTACTGACACTCATTATGCAGTGTGTAGTAGAAATAGTAGGTCAAACAATTCCCGCTTTGGATCAGCGGTATTACTCCCTAAAATGGGAAACAACTGTAAAAAGTTTCGAGACCATAGATAATTATGTACTCTCCTACATTGTCACATATCACAAAAAAAAAAAAATAAAGCTCTTTATATTAAGTAATTAAGTTTCACAATGCCCTTATGATACAGCTACAATTAACCCCATTGCACATACAAGGAAACTAAAACAGAGGGAGGTTGATTGCTTAAGATCAGAGCTGGAAAAAGAGCCCAGCAACCATAGGAATTAAGGACTAGTAAACCCTTTTGGGTCCTTAACTCCTCCAGCAATTGCATACCACAAAGACACATAGCTCAGTGCTACAAAGACTCAGGGCTTTTTTATTTCTGTTAAGTTCTGTCCTGGGGTTCTGCTTCTGGTACTCACTGGCTTGAGAGAGTATATCGCGTAGGGAGGGTGTTGGACCTATGCACTGGGTACTACCCACATGTGCCACAATTTCTTTTTTTTTGTGTTATTTAACCAAATTAAATGTCAGGAATACAGGAATCCTCTCTACATCATACTTTCAATTGAGTTTCTTTTGTAAAAGCAACAAATGCTGAAATAATTTTTGAGGATTTAAATATGGTAATAATTTCATGGCTGTTTCTTGTAATATGATGAGAAAGATTTACCCTTGTTTCTAGGGATATTGTGTTCATACCCTATAAAGGTTTTTTAATATTTTTTGTTGTTGTTGTTTTTGTTTAAATATCAGCTTTTGATACTAACAGCCAATGCCTGTTAGGTAACATGCAATATCATTTCTTCAAGATGAAAAAACAGAAGATGGATCACCACCTCTCAGTTACACGTTTTTCTTCTCATGCTACACTTTCTACATTATTCATAGCATTTTAAAATACTCCTGTGAAATAGATCTCTCAAAGTTATAGCCTCCAATACTAGAGTAAAAAATTATGGCCCAGAGTGGCTGGAGACTGACTTTATCACCTTCTACTCTGACACACAAAGATGTAGTGAGTTGGCTACTCTACTGATCTCCCCACCACATGCAATCCCCAAAGGCACATTTAAATGGACACAGAGTAATTTCAGAGATTTTATGATCTTATCAGTGGAGGGGTTCTGGTAACAAATTTTTAATACTCATTATGACTTCCCCCATATGTATGTAAGGGAAAGCATAAGTTACACAGCACCCGCAGTAGAATGTGAACTTTTACCACCTGTCTGTAAAAGCCAAGCCTGTAATTTTGAACTTTCTTAGTTCCTACAGAATTCATAATGTTACATCATATACTTTTATGCTACCAGCTGTATAATATAAAATCAAGATGAAATTGTGGGTTTGTAAAATGTTCTTCCCCAATCTATCAAAACTTTAAGCCAGTGTTTATAGATGAGCAGGTTTGATTTAAGCCAAAAGGATTATTTTTAAGCTTCAAGTCACAAATCAGCATTTTACCACACACAATTTTGCAGCAGTCACTGGAGAAAGTATCTCCTTCTGACAGATCAGGTTATATTTAAAGGCTACATAAAGGGGGGAGGAAGTTGTTTCTTCATGGAACACAAAAGCTGACCCAAATTTACATGATCCTGAATAGGGAAAAGAAGAAATCAAGACCCAAAATGTCGTTTTGTTCCCCTAAAGATTGCACCTGTCTGAGCCATTTGGTTTTTTTATTGTGTTTCAAGTGCTTCCAAAACATTGCTGCAAGTGCAAAGACAATATCAATTCCAAATTTTTTTAGGATACACCTTGCTTTGAATCTTTGGCAAAGGTGTGAAAACTTGGTATGAAATCCAAGACAGAAAAGATACCTAAGTGAATATTTAAACAGATACTAATTCTGCATTTGGAAATTATTAGGTAAGGAAATAGGTTCCAGCCTTAGCTGCAGGCTCTGTGGTGTCACACCAGCAGAGATTGGGCAGCTAAAGAGGAAGAAGAGAGTTTGAATTGTTCTCTTGTTCTTCAGTATGTTACAAATCATGAGATCTCAGTCTCCTCAGGCCTTTACCTTCTTGCCCAGTTTGTTGTAGTTTCCCTGACTTTCTAATTGCTCCATTTGAGAGAGTGTAAGATCAGGTCTTGTAGGCAACTGTTCAAGGCTCTTGTTCAAACCAGATTCACTCTCCATGCAAAGCAAAAGTGGGTGTTCCAAATGTTTCAGCTAAAAAGTTATCTACAGAAAGCAGGAAAATCAAGTGGAAATTGAAAAGAAAAATTAACCCACCCCCCTAAAAAAAAATACAAACCCAACCCAAAATCAATTACCTCACCATCTTTTAAGATTTAATATTGAACATACTTCTACAAAGATGTGGCACAGTTCACACACTGGAGTTGTGCTTTGCACACAAAGAATAGGCTAAAGCTCTGTGACTTCAGTTTAGAGCATTCCAGACTAGCTATAAAAATGGTCCTTTCTGGACATGAAAGAATTCATACACAAATCACCCATAACTTTCCCCTCTTGTTGTGACATCATTATCCTACCTGGGACATAACTTTTCTGCAGATACAATATTTTGAGTCAACTGCTAGGGGGTATATGTCTTTCTCTATTTGGATTCCTGTTGTTTATCTTGAATGTTTGGAAAGTTATTAAATTATATAATATATTTGCATCTTTGCAGCAGTGCCATCATTTTACCGATAAGAGACAGTTTGTCCTGCTGTCTGTGTTCCCTCTTTTAATCTCTAGACTGCAAGATCTTTCAGAGCAGTCCCTCACACTGATATCAATGGGAAATTAAACCAACCAGCATTCCTTGGATAGAATAGTAAATTAAGCAAATCCTTCTGAAAGGCCCACAAATACACCTGAATGCACAGAAAATTCTCTCATTTTCCTTATTTATTGTCACGTAATGTCAAATGTCAGAGGTATTGTCTACAGAGTAATATCCTAGAGGTCAGTTAATAGCACAGAATGCTTTGCTGAACCCCAAATTCAGTTTCTGGTTCATCAAAATTCTAACTTGGCTTCTATTTCCCAGTATATTTCTTGTCCATTTGTGAAATTTATGGTGAAAATATAATAATAGTTTTAGTCTTACAAAATATAAATAAACAAACTACATCACTTCCACAACTTCATTTTCAATTAATAAATCACTGTGCCACTTTGGAAGGAAAATATGCACTCATTTTTTACATAATACAGCAGATTTTTTTTCCTGTTAGTGTCAGAATTAAGTTCGAAATAAAAAAAAAAAAAGAAATATGGAAGCTGTTCTCACACTGGAGTCTTCTCCTTGCTCTTATTTTTTACCCTGAAAAACCCTTCAAGAGCATTATGCAAAATCCTGAATCAAGATATTATCTTTGCTTCTTTGCTGAAAAGGACAAGAGCACCATTTTCTTTCTATGTTGACTGTGTCACCTTTCCTACCTTTCATTAATACTTCCTTATTTGCATACATATACGAAGGCACAAACTACAATCACAGCCTTTTTGTGCCAGGCCTTTCACAAACACAATGGAAAAGTCTGTCTCTGCAAAGTTCCTGCAACTTCTTTTATAGTAAATGGACAGAAATAGGTGCAATTCAATTAATCTTAAAATAGATATGTTAAAATACTCCCTAAATTACCTGTTTCTCTCCTCTGGCTATAAAACGAGACTGGTTGATTAGCTCAGGTGGAGACACTCACAGCCGTTAGAGATGGTTATTTTTACCCTTAGTCACAGATTTCCAAGGCTGCTTCTATCTCACAGCCATAACTCAGGTTACAGATGATTTATTGCCTGCCTTTCAAATATGGCTTAACACATCATTACAAGACAATTATTTCCTGCTAGTGTAGAAAAGCTCGATGAAATAAGGTTTGTTAGAAAACTTACATATGAATAATGCAAAATGCTCTCCCCAGGGAAGAACCAGTATTACCTGTAGCTGGCAAGAGTATATACCTATGTTCTAACTAATGAATTTTCACTTCTGACATAGTAACTGTCATGTAAACTGACATCTGTCATCTATAGATCTCCGGATATTTAAATCCTAATTTTTCTAAGATTTTCTGCATCCCATGGTCACCAGGACATCTCAGATATCTGCTAAGATTTTTTATTTATCACGTGGGTTGTGTAGCAAAATCTTTATTGCAGCATTACCTGCTAAATATGAAAGTAAACACAAAGATGCTGAGATGAATGAGAATGTAATCAGGCTAAATCATCTCACTGAGGAACCCTCTAACACAGGGCTACAAGCATGTTGCATCCTCCTTCATATAATCACTCACTCCCTTCTGCATTTTAGATCCATGGAAGATCATCCCTTAATTAGTGATTCACAGCCTTCAGCACAGATTCCTGCACCCTTCTTTTGGGAGTTAAAATATCTGAAAAATGTAGAAGGCAGCTTTTAGAGAAGCCGAAAGATGACAGCAGAAAAAAACAGAAGACACCATGTTGGGTGGGAGTGTTGATATGCTGGACAATACGAACGCTCCACAGAGGGATCTGGTAAGCTGGATCAGTGGGCTGAGGCCAATAGTATGAAGTAGTGAAATGAGGGTTGGTCTCTTCTTCAAGGTAGTAAAGGATAGTCAAGAGGAAATGGCTTCAAGTTGAGCCAGGGGAGGTGCAGATTGAATATCAGGAAAAACAAATCTTCATGGAAGGGGTTGTCAAGCACTGGAATAGGCTGCCCAGAGAAGTGGTTGAGTCATCATCCCTTGAGGTATTTAAAAGTTGCATAGATGTGGCATTGAGGGAAAGGGGTTAGTGATGGACTTGGGTTAATTGTTGGACTTAATGATCTTAGGGGTCTTTTTCAAACTAAATAATTCTATGGTTCTATGAAAACACTCAGTTTTGGCATCTATGTATTTCTTAGCTAATATAAATCCAGCACAGGAGCATCTGTAGATTTCTGTTCAATATGTCATATTCTCTCTGATACATCCTACCTCAGGGGAAAATGAGGTTATTAGAGTTGTCAGTTACACTTGATACAGTCCCAAGTTCACACTGAATTCAAGAGATGCAGGATAAACTTTCAGTTTTATCTGTCTTATCTGTAGAAAGACAATATACCTGTTTTTCAATCTTAGTACTAAATCTACTGCACCAGCATTCCAGATACTTGTTGCTCATGGGAATTTATAGGTCTATGAACAGCTAAGACAAACCCTGGTTTTGGTTTTGATGACAGACTTGAAGGAACTTTGTTGGTAAAACAGAGTTGCCTCCTGTATAGAACTCTGGGTATATTTTGTGGTTTGGTTTTTGTTTTGTTTGGTTGGTTTTATTTTTTGTTTAGGTTTTGGTTTTGTTTTTTTTTAATTCTGTGATAGAAATAAATTTTTATATGCTAGTTTGTAACAGTTGATTTTCAAGATTTTCATAATGTAGTGCAAGCTATCCATTTTCTAATGCAATTTTGTCTTTTTGGCACTCAGTGAACAGGAAATATTAGGTCTTACCGCAGACTTTAAGCTGTGACATGATTTTTAGTTTGCCTGTTTTGACATCCCACTTCCAGACGTAATTTTCTATGGAAATTTTAGTGTTCCAGACTAAAAAAAAAATAAATAAAGACTAAACTAATACTACTACCCAGTGACTTCTGAAAATGTAGGCTCTGAAATCAACAAACCAGGGTTGAATATGCCACATTTATCTGCATGTACTGAGTTGCAAATCTGCTTTTAAGAAGGTTTGAAAACTCAGTTGCTGAAGGTTGAAAACACACATACTTTAGCAGAGGAATGTTCACACAGACCCTCCAGGGCTAAAATAAGCCTACTTGGAAAGTGCAAAGACAACATTTTTCAGGCATGAACTCGTTCAATGCATCATCATTTTCCTATTTAAATGTTTGAAGAGACTTGTTTTAGTTTTAAAATATTATGTTAAGCATATTTATATTTAGACTAAGTGGAGAGGTTATAGTTAGGATAAATAATTTCTAAAGGAGACACCATAATTTTAAAATTGCTTGATCAAAAGTTCAGAATGTTCTTCTCCTCAGCATGACTTTTGAATAAAGCTTCACATTTCTGAGTTGAATCCTTTATCTTAACCTTGCCTTTTGACATTTTGAGTTAGCTTCATGGAAAGAATTACATAAAACTAGCTCTCTATCCATACATAGATTCAGTGATGATAAAAAGCGAGTTGTACTATTAATTTCCTTGTACAAAAGATTGTAACATAAATGCAGTCTCTTATCACTGATTTGTTCTATAAACCAAGTTTCATTTCTCAGACATGCTGAAATGTGAAATGATAGAATAACTGACCCACTTGGGATCAGCAGAAAGTTTTCTTCCTTAAATAATGCTTCATTGAAACAAACAGGATCTATGCCTTTTGTAGTGTTTACTTCTGTTTCTAACCTCATTGCTAGTTCCCTAGGAGCCATGTTTAGTTAGAGAATTCATATCTGAAAAGAATTTTATTCTTCAAAAACTTATGTAATTATTAATTTGTTGTGTCCCATGGCTGTGTTGCTGACACTCCAAATATTTATTCCAAATATTAGTTCAGGTGATCTAATTCCCTGAGTAAAGTCTAAGACATCACAATAGGACATCACACAGTTTTTCACCAGTGCAGAGCACAAGGAGATTTTTCTGGGTAAAATTTACCACTGGATTGGTGTAAATGGCTCATCAATGTTTAAAGCAGTAGTGGATTTTTAAGGATTCTCTAGACCAAATCTTACATTAGACTGAAGGCAACAAGGATCACTGGGGGGAATCAAAGGCATGTAAGTGAACCTGGAAGAATAGAAAGCTTTGTGAAGGTCTGAAATAGCTGTATGGCTCATTTAAGAGAAATACTGCGTTGGCTCTCTGCACATGAACAACTGGATTCTCTCCCTGCCAGACCTTCAGGTGACCACTGATGATGAAGTTTTGTGTCTCAGAGTCACTGTCCTGGGTTGCGGCATGTGTTGGTGCTTATAGACCCTTCCTAGTTTTGTCTTTCTCCATTAACCAGGCCTCAATTTAAAGTTGGGATGCTGTTCAGCATCTCCAAGACTGTGGCCTACCCACTGCCATCTGCGTGATTGGCCCCATGTTCTGGAGGGGCAAAGTGAGAGCATCCAAATTATTTTAGGGTCTGTAATGGAGAATCTTATAGCCACAAATTTGTGTTTTCAGCTTCCATCCTTTTGAGGCATTTATGAAAGGCCTTGACTGAAAGACAATTGAAAAATGCTCACAGAAGTAGCACGTCAACCAGAAAGGTCCTCGGTTTACTCCTTTTCATCTTTTTTCTCTGTTTCTTTCTTTTCTGTTGGAATATCATGTCATTAGTTTTGTTTAGATTGTGAATTAACACAAGTGTTTGACCACAGAATCACAGAATGGTTTGGGTTGGAAGGGACCTTAAAGATATTCTAGTTCCAGCCCTTTGCCGTGGGCAGGGCCCCATCCAACCTGGCCTTGAGTGTTGGGATGGAGTGATATGATCTCACAGATGACGTTTTCTAAGACAACTCATCCCCAAAATGCCTTCTCTCACAGTGAAGTGCCCTCTAGATGTAATTTGTGTTTATCAGGTATTCTTCATTATGTATATAAAACACAAATTTATTCTCAGATTACTTATCATCAGCATTGAAAACAAACCCATGTTCTTGATAAAGCATAAATTTCTTGCCCCTTTACTCATGCTTCAAAAGCAGTAACCTTATCTCCACTTAATGAAGGTAGAAATTACCTTTCTAAAAGTTATTGGAACTAATGACTGCAATTTCATACTGTTCCACAAGTCATGGTGCCGTTTCTTCTTGCTCTAATGAGCAACTAACTGCAACTACTTGTTTTGACTGCATTAAGAAGCCATTTACAAGAAAAGATTTCACTTTAATAATTGAAGCCGAATTCCTTCTCCAAGAACTTCTCTGAAATAGTCAAACACTAATGAAGACATTAAGATAACTACTTGTTTATTAAAAACAGACACAAACAGTTAATTATGGAGCATATCAGAAGTGTAAATAACCCTTCAAATTATGTCTTAGGTGCCAGGTAGCCAGAGATCAACCTTTAATTTATTGGAGAAGGCTTTCAGCGTGGGTGTTCATGAACCTCTGTAGTGCAGACACAGGTTACAGCAATGTTCTTCATTTTAGGCACATGGTTTAGTGGTGGACTTAAATATGTGAGGTTAACAGTTGGACACGATCTTAGAGATCTCTTTCAACCTAAATGATTCTACGATTCCATGATTTTCTGACACTCCTACTTTTTTTTTCATTGCATACCACAGTTGAAATTGTGCTGCTCGTTTCTTGTCACCTAATGTCAGATATTCCATTTTATGAAAAAACATGAAACTGTGGATACACAAAACACTTGTGCATCACAAAGCAAAAGAGTTAATGTTTAATGGTAATCACAGCTATTTTTGTGTGACTTTTCTGGAACAAATCTTGTATCTTATCTCCATCCTCTGCCTTGGATGAGACAAATGAAGAAGCCCATTCTGTGGCTGTCCTTTGCTTTCTGCACCTTTAGACAAGAACCCAATTTAATTGACTAAAATTAGATGGAAGATGTCTACAGTCTAATGAAGACTAGCATGGCAGGTAGCAATTTTTCTTTAGTACTTTATATTACTTGTAAATACATTTTCAGGCCAAGTTTAAAAAGAATATTTTTCTGTTTCAAGTTTTGAGAATTGGTAATGTGGTACTTCCAGATGGAGGAAAAGGGGAAATCAGGGCTCAAATCAAAGTCCTGAGTAATTTCTTTAGTTGTATGCCATGCAAAATACTTTTTTTTTTCTTAATGTTCACCCATCAAAGCAATTTCCTTGATCTGTAAGGTAAACAATTGGGGAAGGTCATATGAAAGTAATTGTCCCTGCTTGCAGTGCATGTCTGAGACATAGTGGGTTGAAAACCAGAATTTATAAAAAACTCCGACTACAACTTTCACTACTAAAGAGTAATTCTCTTTTAAAACAGTAATGCATCCAAGTGGTGTGTAGCCTAATGCAAAACACTACAGAGGAAATAAAAAATTATATTTTACCTGAGATTTGGTTTATCTGGCAACTTCAACAATGTAATTCACCCTCATATTCTTTGTCAGTAATAGTGCTACTAAGATTTATCCCATGCCTATTATCTTTCTCATCTAGTCCTTATCTATATTGTTCTCTTAGTCTCCACCATTCTACCCTCTTTCAAATCAGAAAATCAAGATAAAACAGCTAATCCTAACTGTTTCTGAGAAGTAATCTTTCTCACACTTTTTTTGTGTGCTTATGAGTAAATTAAAAAATAGAAGTGCTTTACAGATATATTTTTAATGTAAGCTCCTGCAGTCTTTCAGTTTGTATCTATAGCCTGAAAACTGATGAATGACTGTATGTTCATTATTTTTATGAATCCCTGTCCCAGAATTTCTATGGTACCCTAAAAAATTATGGAAGACACTGGATCATAAGACAACTCAACCAAGGAGTTAATTATATAAATGTGCTACTGTGAGATGGCATATTCACCTTCCCTGTTTCTTTAGCTGTTCCTTGCTTGAGTTTCACAGATTCAGCCCACTCTTTGCTGCAGGTGGACACCATCCCATGGCAACATTAACAAGCCATGCTGCTGAGGAGCATCAGAGGCAAAAGCACCATAAATCCACTCAGAAAGAGTTTAATTTCAAAATTTTATCTGCATTAGCTCAGCTCTGCAGGACTGATGCTGAAGCCAGTTGAAGTTTGTGCTGTTACGAGTTGCACAAGAACAAGCAGAGAGCCAAATTGGTTCTTCACTAGCTCAAAGCAGGCTGCATCAGTACTGGTATCTATTCAGACACATGAAGCTAAATTTCAAGAAGGTTCAAAACCTTCATGAAAGCAACTAAAGACTGTGCACAAGCCTTGTTCTCTGTGTCCTTTTTGTTACTCAAAAATGAGAGTCTGAAACCTGATTCCTATGTGGAACAGCTAAAGATGCTGGGGTTGTTTAGCTTGGAGAAAAGAAAACTCAGGGGAGACCTTATAAGTCTTGGTCTCTTCTCCTAGGCAGCTAGTGATAGCACAAGGGGAGATGGCCTCAGGGTGTGCCAGGGGAGGAATTTCTTCCCTGAAAGAGTAGTTAAGCATTGGAATAAGCTTCCCAGGGAAGTGGTGGAGCCACCACATCTGAAAGTGTTGAAAAAATGAGTAGACATGACACTCCACAACCTGGTTTAGTGGTCTTGGTGGTATTTGGGCTCACAATCTTGGAGACACTTTGCAAACTTTATGGTTGCATGATTCTGTTAAAAGTCACCAGCCAGCAGTCTTATCTTGTCTTTAAGGAAACCCACTTCGCTAAAATACTTGGGAGAATGAATAAAATGCATATATTTTCCTGAATATATATATATATATATATATATGTGGATATGTAGATATCTCATTTTATTCCTGTTCATACACCCTGACTCAATACAAGCTGATGTGCAACCTTGATGACATAAGTGACCAGACCAAAGGGGCTCCAGCACAGGTCTCTTCTGATTTGACTGAGGCACACAGCACATTCTCTTCCCAAAACATAGACAGGCTCCAGCCAAACTGTGGACCATGTAGAAGGTCATCAAGGCTTCCTGTACAACCTGTCAGTCCTTTATGTACGTTTAGTTGATCACCACCAAGGGATACAGATTTCAGGTTGCACTCAGCTAAATTATTGAAAACTCCATGGGCTTTTGCCTCTTGCTGAAAACATCTAGTGGGAAGCAAACATTGCTAATGCTGCCAATTCACAAGGTTCTATTGTAAATCCTCAAAGTTGAATAAAACTAAAAAGCCATTGCATTGGAAGAAAAATCCTGTGTCTTATTTATTTTATATATTTACATATTTTATATGTTTTATTACTGCATATATGCACAGATTTTACTATATAAATTTACATAATCATTTTCAAAACATATTTTCAGCTTTCACAGATTCTGTAAACTCAATAAGGGAAAGATTAGAAATAACTCCTTTACACCAAACCCATGAATTTCACTTATTTTATAGTCATTCTTGTTGGTGAAGCAGGAGTTTATTCACTATTTTATAACACACTTGTTTTGTTGTAGTTACTTTAATAGAGGTGTCTTATTGAAAAATGTACAGCAATTCAATTAGTCCTATCCCGGTTACCCCCATACTGAGAGAGGTCAGTGGCATTAAAAAAAAACAAAAACAACCAAAACCAAACCCAACAAACCAGCCTGGCCTGTGTGCCTTTAAGTTCAATCCCATTAAATGATCCTTTCTTGCAGACCTATGAAATCAATTAGAAAGTACTTGCAAAGATAGCCAAGGAGAAACTGTTGAAATCCTTAATGGCTTAAATACCCTCTGTCTTGATGTCAGCCCTATAAAGCTGTTAGTCCAGTCTGGATTGCATTAGCACTCCGAAAGTCAACTGCTAATCTTGTAACTGCACTGCCTGTCTTGGCTCTCCTCTGCCTATGCATCTGCATGAATTGTTTCTAGGAAAGGTGAAAGAATCTTCAGCATTGTCTTGGTACTGAAGATGAATGAGGGAGAAGAAAAAAATATTCTGTAGAAAAAGCAAATATAAGACTAGTTTCTTCTGAACAGGAGTAGCTTGGCTGTTTTATTTTTTTGTTATTGAGTGAGTTTTTGTCCCAAGAAAGTAAAATTCTAGCTGTCTTCATATTGTCATTATTATAAGACTACTTATGCCAGAAACTACTGTAATCTGAGAACATTTCAAAAGAGCAAAGGAACTCCATAGGATTCTGGAGATGCCAAGGGTAAATTTCTTTGAAATATGCTGAAAATAATTTTCTTTCTTCCTTGAGAATTTTTCACAACAATAAGTTTTTTCCACACCTAGACTACATATATAAGTTATATGTTTATTGATTGTGGTGGGGGGTGAGGTGGGGAGGGAAGACAGAATTTGAGCTTAGGGGTTTTTTCATGTGATTTTTTTTTGAGATTTTGGTATTTTATACAGATAAAACTTGTCTGATAATTTTGCAATTTAATTTAACCAGACTTCCAAATTGAACAATATGCTGTTTTGCTTTAAAAAAAAAAATACATAAAAGAATATTAAACTGGAAAATTGTCATCAAGGGGCCACATATAAGAGAGATGTTTGCAGATAAGATAGTGAGAATTTCCTATGCTTTTCTGACAGACACAAGCCCAGTTAATCCCCCATACCAAAACAGAGAGAGGAGCAACTACTGATCACTAGGAAAACCCAGGTTTGGATCCAAATCCAGGCTCACCTTTCCCCCTACACACTCCTCCATCCTACCCCACCTACAATCATGTTACATTCCTCTGGGATCTACTTACCTGTCTGTGCTCCAATCGTAGCAAACAGCCTGTGAGGAATCCTGGATGGAATCTTCAGTCCAGCTCTTATCTGGTAATATCTGGGGAGAAAGAATGAAAAATTACATGTTGTTAGACAAGTGACTACTTGATCCAACCTAAAATTCTGTGAATCTTGAGCTTCTGCACTCTAAAGTGCTCAAGAAAACAGGTATGCTCAGGAATACTGGATATTTTCTCCTGCCTTTTAGTTTTAAGTAAAGTGTTTTTAATCTGGTCCCTTCTATTAGTGGACACAGTGGCCTGACGGGGAATGAGGAAACTGTGAAAAACTGTTGGCCTCCTGTAGGGAAAAGAGACATTAAGAAACATCTATGGTAAAAAGCAGTGAGATCAGACAAGGAGTGACAAAAATTTAATACATAACAAAAAAAGAGGAAACTTCTGTGGAAAGAATAAGTTCTAATCTCCCATTTAAGAATATTTAATTATACGTAGTGGTTATCATTCTGCTGTTCCATGTCAAGGCTACCATATTGAGAATATGTTAGCAATTATCATTTGCCCAGTGAGGGGGGTGGAGTCTCCCTTACTAGAGATATTCACGAATTGTCTAAAATGGTGCTTCTTGAGCAGGGAGGTTGGACCAGGGACACTGTTGTCCCTTCCAACCTGACCCATTCTGTGATGCTGTGAGTCGTATCTAAACCAGTTGTATTTTGGTTGTTTGCTATCCCATAGTGGATAGATGTGTTAGATGAAGAAAGACGATGAAAGGGATACACAAGGATCGTCCATTCCAACGCCCTACCCTGCACAGGATAACACCAGAATCACACCATGTGCTGAGAGTATTGTCCAAAGTCTTCTTGAACTCAGGCAGGCTTGATGCTGTGACCACTTCCCTGGGGAGCCTGTTCCAGTACCCAAAATATAAACTCAGTCTAAACACAGAATAAACTTCATCCCAGCCCTCCCTGATCACCACTTCTGTGGATGAGGGATAAGAGGCACTGTACAGTACAGGACCTAATCCAGTACACTGCAGCTCAGGATACCTCAACCTGTTTGCAGATCTCGCACTGACCTGCTGTGAAACCATGTTGGTGTCAATCTCCATTTCTCTGCATTTTCCCTCCTTTGGTTTCTTTGTAAATTCATCATATCTCACAAGTATTTGCAGATGTTTTTAGCCTAATTTTTGTTCAAGCCTCTAAAAGTTAAACTACAACTTGGAAAGGTCTACCAAGCAACTAGACATAACGCTTAGCAGAATTATTTCCTTAGAAGAGTACATCTGTATGTGGATATGAACTAGCAAAGAGAAAGGCTGAGAGAATTGGCATTGCTCAGCCTGGAAGTAAGTGTCCAAGGTCGGGTTGGTTAGGCCTCTGATCAACCTGATCTAGTGGAAGGTGCCCCTGTCCATGACAGGGGCATTAGAACTATGTGATCTTTAAGGTCCCTTGCTACCCAAACCATTCTACAACTCTATGAAAATGCCAAGTTTTCTGTGAACATCTGTATGAACAGCAGCTCATACAGGTTACATTTGCCAATAACATCTTTGCTAGGTGTGTAATAGTGGGTAAACCAGATCTGTCTCTCTAGGTAAAAAAGGAGAAGAAAGGGGAGAAAAGACAAAAGAAAACAAAACAAAAACACCACTCCAGAGGACATTTTGTCATGGTCCTTCACAGATGAAAGCCCACATTACTCTGCCTGGCAGGTCCTTGCCAACTTGGATATCATTCCAACACAACCTTTGATATTTTTAGGTATCTGTTTTAGCCAAAAACTTGGGCATTAAAACTCTCCATTTACTCTCTATTTAGTTTTCAGAAAAGAAAATAAAAGCAGCTCAGATTCTAAATACACACAGTATCTGCTTAAACATAACAGCAACAAACTATAAGCTGCCTGATCTTTTTCTCCCTCATGCTGTCTTTGCTCTATGCAGGAGTTTTTAATTGATAGTATTGCTCCTGATTTCTTCTAGAGCAAGTACAAGAATTATGCCTTAAAACTCTTTGAATTTTCATTACAGTTATATGCAACATAATTTTTAACTGATAAAAGTAACCTGTTTGGACTAGTAATAAAGTCTAATCACTTTGAAATACCATTAACATGGTATTAAAGCGGAAATGCACATTAGTGTTACAGGATATTCCTCAGTATGTAGACATTAAAGTTTTACTATATGCCCATCCCAATATAACCATTCCAAAGAGTAACATCCTGTCACTGTCTGACCACTTCTTTTGGATTTTTGCTGCTTAGGATTGGGGTGGGTTATCCTTGGCTAACAGTAAAATTCCCAGCCACATGCTCTCTCACTCATATAATCATAGAATCAATTGGGTTGGAAAAGATCTCTGAGATCATCAAGTCCAACCCTTGGTCCAACTCCAGTCCCTTTACCAGATCATGGCACTCAGTGCCACATTCAATCTCAGTTTAAAAACCT
>VWZD01012197.1:322216-346547 GCA_013396695.1 Sakesphorus luctuosus | reverse complement strand
GGGGTTGTTGTGGCCAAAGGGCAGGACCTGCACTTGGCCTTATTGAACTTCATCCCACTGGAATCAGCCCATCTCTCCAGTCTCTCCAGATCCCTCTGCAGAGCCCTCCTGCCTTCCAGCAGGTCAACACACCCTCCCACCTTGGTGTCATCAGCAAATTTGCTCAGCCTCATCAACAGAATAGTGTGAGAAAATAGGTTGAAAAATAGGATGGGCAGATCACTCATCAGTTACCATCACAGGTAAAATTGATGGAACTTGGGGGAAATTAATTTAATTTATTCACAATTAAGTAGTAAGAAAGAAACACAAACATGAAAATAACAACTCCCTGCACCCCACTCCCTTGCCCCCAGGTTCATCTTCACTCTTTCTGACTCTTCCCTTTTCCAAGTAGCTCAAGGGGATTGGGATGGGTGTAACTGTCAGTCCATAAAAGCATCTCTCCAGGTGCTCCATCCTCTTCACACATTCCAATGTGGATGCTTCCACAGGCTGCAGTTTTTTCGGGAAATATCCATCTGGCTACCTACTGCCACACTATCATAATGTCAGCCTTCCCTCATCATGTGTCTCATGTTCAAAAGCACCTCAAGCTTCCTAAATACTTCCATTAGGAAAACTTATTTTCAGTGCCTTGGCTGGTGTTTCAGATTAAGCCACCAAGAGCTGGGAAGACTATACAGAGGTGCCTAAGGTGACAGTTTCATATAATGGAATCATAAAATTATGGAATGGTTTGGGATGAAAGGTGTAAGGACATGGTGGAGAACAGTCTTCATCCTATTTTAACCATTCCCTGTTTATCCCCTAAATTTTGGTAAATTCATTTGAATGTCAGAGATATTCCAGAAGTCATAAAAAGACATCTTCCTGTGTTCTTACCAAATTTAATGGCTCAAACCAAAAACTAAAAAGTCTAGAAACCTAAGGAACCCTCAGTCTAAGATCAAACTATAAGGTTAAAGGTCCGTTAAAGGTCCAGTTGTAAAGAGAATCTGGAGACTAGTAAGGTCTGCAATACTAAAGATTTCTGCCAAAAATGGCACGTATATTTTATAGATAACCAAATACAGTTTGTTTTTAATAAAAATAATTACATTAATCAGTGATTAATAAATTATTTTTTACAGAATGTTTGACACCTGATCCCAAAAGGTCTGGTCTTGATAATGCAATGGCATAA
The DNA here is from genome assembly GCA_013396695.1 of Sakesphorus luctuosus. Lineage (NCBI taxonomy): Eukaryota > Metazoa > Chordata > Aves > Passeriformes > Thamnophilidae > Sakesphorus > Sakesphorus luctuosus. The sequence goes on along the minus strand of VWZD01012197.1, from coordinate 345,361 downwards.
AGAAATTCTGGTATAAATCATGATGGAATTTAATACATTCTTCTTAAAAAAATGCTTTAGAGAATGGTCTTTTGCTTAAAAGATGCAAGAGGCTTCTAAATATCCTGTTGTTGGTTCAATTGTACATAAGAGTGCATTGCAAAGACTTGCACCTCAAGGTAGTGACATTGGTGGTCAATTGGATTAACAGCAGAGGATAGGAATGTAGAGAACCTCAGATCAAAGCTCTAAAAACCATGAAGACATCCTCATTTGATTTTCACCAGACTGTTGTCCAGTTAAAATAAACAACCTCCATACAGGAAACTGAATAAAACTCATTACCTGGTTTTTTTCATTGTTTGTTGGGGGGGATGAGGAGGGAATATTCCTATTTTTAAGCCACATGTCACGTATTAAAATCATTAGGCAGGCTAATATTAACCCTTTCTCCTCAAATCTTCCTCTGAGCCTTTGAGGGCAGGGAGAAACTGTTAAAGAATGATTTTGTAACTAAACAAAATCAAAATATATAAAGGTTCTTGCTCTCACACTGTGAAGCTGGATGTTACTTCATGATAGCTTGTGCATTGTAAGCAGGGGTTTGTTAATCAAAATACAAACCACTGCAAAACACAGGGTCCCATATGATTTCTTCAGCAGCAAACACAGACAGGTCCTCCACTTCCCCATCTGATACACCTCTTGGTTGTGTCAGTATGAGTGGCAGTGAGACCAAGATAGAAAACAAAGTCATGTTAACATGAGCATAAATAACAAATAAAACACTATTAAGATCTGGTTATTGAAAGATGCCTCTGCTCGAATTTATGTGTCAATGAGACCATATGCTGAAGTCAAGAACATGGATTTTATTTAACAATGACTGTGGGGTAGAGTTACAGAAAGAGATAAAAAAAAGATATATCAAGCAGAAGATAGTCACCACCAGAGGCATCTCATCCTTCACCCTGGACTTCTCAGTGGCGGGGGTCCCAAAGCTGTTCAAAACTTTTCACTATTTATACATTCTTTTTAAAAAAGGAACTAATGCTCATTGGCTACACAGTTCTCTTGTTCTGTTGGTTAAATGATTCCCTCTTTTCTAATGCCAATTAGTCCCATGCTCACTCTTGCTCTTCTGTGTGTTCTTGTGCTGGTGGTCCATATATTCTGCATTCTTTGTGTCAGCTACCAGTCATACATTCTTCTCACCAAGCTTTGTTAAGCTTCCCTTAGGTCTGTGATAACACTTGGACAATAGTACCACGTTTATCTTATCTCAAGTTCCTGCTGTGGGGGGTTAACTCACAGTCCAAGTTCCAGGTATCCACAGAGGCATATTTGTGGAACTTTGATGGTTGCTGGTGGTCACAGATGGCATCTGTCCCATAACTTGGGGTGATCTTTGTTTGACCAGTTATAGCTATACAAGCAGTGGTTTCTTTACCCAGGTTGCCACAGTGGGATTTTTTGCCTAGATGCATTACTTGGGATGTGCTGACCAGATCTCACCTCTCCCAGGCCTGGAGTTAGCACCATCCTGTCACTGCATTCTGTGCTTACCTCATGGTGAAGTCCTTCTGTGGTAACAGTGTTTGAGACAGGCAACTCTGCTCTTTAAGTCCTTACAAACACTTTGTCAGTGCTTATACAAAAAAACACACTGTTGTATGGCTGAATGCTGTGCTCAGTCCCTGCTAAGGGACAAGACAGGGAGGAGCAACAGTCTGGAAGAGGTTTTGATTTGATATTAGGAACAAATTCTTTACTGTGAGGATGGTGAGGCACTGGAACAGGTTGCCCACAGAGGCATTGTATGTCCTGTACCTCAGTGTTGAAGGCCAGATCTTCCCCCCAAATGTGTAAGGAAGGATTGTCTGACATTGATTTGGAGATATTGCCTCTAAAAATAACAAGCTATTTTGCTTGTAGAACCTTTGTAGAAGTGGCACATGAATTGGACACTTGGTAATACAGCAAATCCAAGAAATCTATAAGGGCACAGAAGGGCTGATGATAAGCAGAAGCCAGGGAGTCATTTTGCAAAGGGGTTGAAATGGATATCACTTGGCTCCCTGAGTGGGGTCCCAGAAATGCACATGGCTTTACGGCAGATTTTAAGGAAAAGAATATTTAAGAAATAAATGAGAAACTGCAGTACAATTCCTGTTTTGCTGCAATTAGGCTGAGTCTGGCTCATTAGAGTTAGGCTAGGCAGTACCTCTCTCTGAGTTAACAGCTGGCTTGTTTGTTTTTTTTTTTCCTTTTTAAAGACAAGAGCAGTGTAGAAAAGCTTATTTAGACTTCAGTGAGGTAGGGACAAGATGGAAAATCACCAGCTAATGTGGAACAGGAGCTGTGAAGGGAAGATCAGGAAACAGCAAGCTGGTTTTAAGAACTAGAGGAACTTGGTAACTTAACTCTGCAAAACACAGAGCAATCAGATCCCCTCTCCACCTAAAAATACATTGGGAGGGAAAATATCAGGAAGAAAAGAGTGAGGTGCAAAAAAGTACAACTTTGGTACAAGAACAACCACATCTAAACTGACCATGAATAAATCCAGTTTAGACATAAGAAGCTGCAGCTGGCAAAGGAGCAAGACTGTAAAAAAGCCTTAAAAACTCCAAACAGAAGCAGGAATGAAAAAGCCAATTTGTTTTTAAAGGAAGCTCTGTAAATTTCCAAATGATTTATAGGACATGGATCCTACTTATTTGCAGGACAATATACTTTATGCAGGCAGTACAGACTACTCCAAGTCCCTTCTGTCTCACAAGATAAACTGCATGGGTCACCTGAGTAAAAATGAATTTGCCAACCTCACCTTCACTGGCTATTTGTGAATTGCTCATCCTCAAAATTAAATAATTTGAATAGCCCCTTTTTTTTTTGCCATGTCTGGACACATGTTAAGCCCTGATGACCTGTACTGACTCACACAGAATGCTGACAGACCCTGCCTCAGGATCATGACTCCACTAACAGATGTGCTGGGTGACACTGCCTCTTCCTGCCTCCTTCTTCAAGAAGCAGAGTTGCTGACCTTTTCAATCTCTTGACACTGAGGTGCTCAGACATCCTCTTCTAATGTTAGGATAATAAAACATTTTAGCTGCAGATAACTCATCACATCATCTTGTGATCTAACCATACCACAGGGCAGTACCTAATTCTAGAGGATTTACATCAAAACCAACAGAGAGATGGATCAAGAGAGTAGGGTGATACTAGCCTTGTTACTGACCCTTTGGATTCCGTTCCTTCCTCCTCTCAAATTAATACCAGAGTATCTCAGCTCTTTTCTCCTGCAAGTTGTTGCCTACTTGTCTTCCTTCACCATTCACTGGTAATGACATTGTAACACCCAGGTTAAGAAGGGTTGGCTAGTTTGAGAGAAGAAATTTGTCAGCTAATACTGATACATCATGCCATCAAACCAAATCACTCCCAACAGGAGCCCTTGCAGACCAGACTGCTCCTCCCTGAACATTCCTTCGGCATGGAAAACCATTGGCTCAGTAACAGTGTCACAGAAACCAGACATGCTCAGAACTCAATAGCTTCCACATGCTTCAAATTATACTTCAACAACTCCAAGGCTTAAAATTTCATCCTAAGTTAGGCTACACTTAAATAAACAATCTTTAAGCTAATACATAATGAAAACAAATGAGCTGTGTGCTGAGCCTGATCAGTCATCCTGCAGTGTTGGTTGCTCCTCAGACCAGTGTTGGAGTTGTCCTCCAGCAACCTTTATCAGCAAAACTTCTCCACTGAATTACTGCTTCCAGGGAGTCAAGTGTTGCAGCCTAGTGTTTTGCAATTCAATGAGGAAAAGCCTTACAGGCAAGGAAAAAGAAGGATTTCTTTATGAAAAGAAATTTCAACTCTCAGTGCAAGACAACTTCATGGCCCATAAGGAAGCTTGGAACTCAGGGTTTTCCGATCAAAAAACCATGTTCCCTGTGGAAACGTTAAGAGACCTTTCTATCCTGTACTGATGATCCCCAGCAGAGGATTGCCAAGTGTCTTATCATCTGAGAGCTGCCTGCTACATCCTCCAGAAGTTTCTGAAGGACTGAGGAAACATCTGTGACCATCCAGGATGATTCCCAGAAAAACACAGTAATCAATTATCTGCCATACACACTGGTTTGGTGTTTTGTTTGTTTTTATTTTTCCATGTAAACTCTAGGGGCCAAACTTCAAAACCAAAAGGTTTTCATGCAATTAACTTCTGCTGAAAAATGAAAAGTTAAAAGCAATATCTGTCTTGGAGGCATAGGAAGAAAGCCAGGGAAGAGGAAGCATGCAAACCCTTGTTTATTACACCTTTCCCTCCAGTCAAACAAATCAGAGGTATAGCCATAAAAAATTCTGTAAATTTGCATAAAAAACCTGAGAATTTTCCTTGCTTCTGATAATAATGCTTTAGGTTACATTTCTAACAGAGTCAATAATATTTCATGGATCTATAAAGTGCATGAGTCACATGGAAATGCACTGCATGAATCCATTCCTTCTTTGTATATAAGTATTTAGGTGGGTTCTTTAGCTATTCAAATAGGAGAGCACAGGAAAAGCTGATAATGTTACATCTAATATCAAAAACAGACAAATAAATGAGGCTATAGATAAAAATGATCACACTGCTATTTAAGCAAGCATGATATGCCATACCATGTGCATGAGGGAGCCCTAAAACGTGACCACAAAATGTTTCACATACATCTACAAACACTGATCCAGATATTTTCTCTATTCAGTATTATTTCCAGAAGCCTTTCTGACTTAACTTTATCTCAGGGTCTAGAATAGCCCAGAAAAAATGGAGCGAGCATGTGGCCCAGGAGCTACCAGCAGGCACTATGCTGCTTTTCACAGCAGCCATCACCATTCCCACTGTCAGCAATTGCTTCCCACCTTTTTAGCAGTAGGAAGAACACCTCGGACAGCCTAGGGAATCTTCCACTCACACTGGAAGCTATTAGAGGTAGAAGAGGAAGGCTTTCCTCAGCCCTCAGTGCTCAGTCTTACGCAAACATTGCACAAGGTGTCAGGTCTGTCTGGCAGCTTCCTCCACAATGCCAGAGCTGCTGTGACAGCAGGTTAGTCAAACACAAGTGCGGCACTCCAGTCCAGACTCCACAGCCATTTGTCACATCAAGTTTCTATGATTCTCACACCCGGGCTCTTTAACTTTTGATGAAGGCAGGTCTAAAATTAATAGTGTGAGGAGGGCAATCCACACCCTCCTCACAGCACAGTAAGTGATGTAGCCATTATCTCATGGTAAAAGACACAGTGGGTCTGACAAAAGCAAACTTCTCATCTGCAAGGAGGCTGCATCATGCAGACACAGATAAGAGGAAATTGTTTAATTCTAAATGTGTGGCAATCCCTTTATTTTCCTTTTTTAAAATTATGTCAGAAAACGCGATTTTAAAAACAGATGCTGTCTAGTTCTGCAGGCCTGAGAAATACTTGGTGTGATTCCTTCTCAAGGAATCCAAGCAAAAAGCATGCCAGCACTTTCTTAAGGTGCTCAGCACATCCCAGGATCTAACACAGATAGTTATGTCCCAAGTACAGGATTTAGGGCTGGCAGGTCTGAAGAGCTGAGTATTTTGAGTAAAAGTGGAAAAGATATAAACAACTTCTGGCAAATGAGCTCTAGTGTTCCCACAAATGCTCCTGTATTTCAGTGAATTGCTGAATGAGAGCTCACACTTGGCACTTGATGTTTTGAGACAAGGCTTTCATTTGGACCCAGGTAAGCCACAGCCTTGATAATTTTTATACATCTAGCTTCTTGTAGTTTCATCAGATCATCTCTCCTCTGTAGAAATTTTCCATGAAAGCTTCAGCCTATGCAACCCTGTGCCTCTTTTACAATTACACCAACCAACACTCTTAACATCTTTTTTTATGCTCACCTCAGGGGCTCTTGCCCTCTTATGCTCATCAAGATAGCACTGCTGTCTTTTATTTGGTCTCATATTCATACTCTTAAAGCATTTTGCCCTTTACTTCCCTATCAGCTATGATAGTAAAGCAGGGGTGAACAGGAGTGGGCAGTAGAATGCTGAACCGAGAGTAAAATGACAAAAATGTGCTTTATTGTTGGAAAAGAGGCAGTGAAAGGAAAGGGCAGAAAAAATAAGACCCCAATAAGGATACGAGCACTTATATTCTTGTCTCAAAGGCAATAAGAAACCTTGAAAACATAGCTTAATTTATTCTCACAGTCAAGTAGTAACCTTTTCCAACCTGTTCTCATATTATCCAAAGAGCTAGAGACGAGAGATTTTGTGTTTTTGTAACTGAAGCACCTGGGAGAACTTACACTGTGATTATGTCAGAGAGATAATTAACCCTTAACTGTTCTGGGTGCAAACAAGAGACTATGACGATCATTCAATAGATAAAAAATGAGCTGAATATTCCTGAAGATTAATTCAAACTTTTGTATTACATTCTTTTTTCACTAGATATAAGACAAATATGATGTCTCCTGAGAGTTCTAAAGTGCTTCTATAATGATTGTAGAGTGAAATAGATAAACAGGTTTGGAGATGTGGTTATTTATACTACATTTTGTTTTGTATCTCACTCCTGGAAACAGGAGATAAATGAAATGATAGGCATAAAACGGCTCCCCAGAGGTCACTGCTTTAAAAATTGTAGATTTTATTTTTCATATCTCAGAGCTTGTCAGAAGATTGAAAGCCAAAGTGACCTTGAAACAAAGATGCAAAATGATTGGGGAAAATGAATATGTCTAATGCAGCAGACTAGGAAAACACTTTCACTTTATCCACAGCCTGGTAGTTGTATAATTCCAAATGAATATAAAACCTGAGTATCTTCTAGCCATTGGCCCTGAACTAGATTCCAGAAGCAGGAAGTTTAGGGAAATGAGTGGAGATACACTGAGATCTGACACATAGGGAATCATGATCTCAGGACAAGTTATGCTACTTAGTCCATCCAGAAGATCCCTAAATTCTGCTGTCACTGTATTCGTCAGTTCAAATATCTGTGTCTCATCCAGGCTGAACATTTCCTATGATGGAAGAGAGTCATGCAAATAGGTCAAGTTGCCTTGGCTATGCCTGTACCTCTTGCAATTTCAGGCTGACCTCCCGGTCCATGGTCCCAGGCAGCCATTGATCTGTTATTGATAAGCCTTCACTGGACTCAATTTCAGTCATTGATGGCTGGCTGGCAGAACAAGAGAGGAGCCTCATTACCATAATGCAGCTGGGAAGTGCCTCCCAACAAGGCCTGACATTTACAGGAGCCCAGGGGGAATTCACTCTCACTGACGCCTTTTCTTCCCAAAGGAATTTGGTGTTACAGTCTCTGCTTCACATTACTGACCCACACATGAGGTCTCTGCTGTGTTTAGGTGCATCAGCAGGTGCAAGGTTGAAGTATCTGGCAATAGCACACAGAGCATTCCTAAGGGCAAGGCAGAGCTGAATAAAACTGAGCCCAGTGGTGGCTGATCAGTACCCCAGCAAAGAGAAATACAAACCAGCCACCCATCAGAAACCCTGACAGTTCAGCACTTCTGTCTGGGTCCACCTCAATTCTTAAGGTCAGAAAACAGAAATTTATCTCAGAACTAAAAAGAAGATGTTTCAGTGGTTTCTACTGAGTGAAGCTTCATTTGTTCGTGGATATTTTGGATATTTTTCTTTCAAGTCATATGATCATAGTTAGAAGGGACTCATAAGAATCATTGAGTCCAAGACTCTGGTCCTCACAGGGCTAACTAAAACTAAACTATATGATAAAGAGCATCATCCAGACACTCCCTGAACTCTGATAGCCATTTCCTAAGATGTCTCAGGTTCTGGTTCAGACAGGCAGCTTTATTTATGAGGGTAACTCCTATGAGATACAAACAGAGATTAAGACATGTCCATGTCATGCATGTAACAACAACAACAAAAATACAAAAAAACCCAAAACACTAAAAACCCCAGACAACAAACAAACCCAAACAAACAAACAAAAAGCCTCAGTACAGAATCATGAGGAAAACACTCAAACGACAGCTAGGAAATATGGACACTTTCCAGTATCAGACTTGAACACGGAGCAAAAACTACTTGTTTGTACAAAATATCAGGGTTTTGCTGTTTCTCATGTCCTGTACAACTCCATAAATGAAAAAAAAAGAAGAAAAAAAGAGGAAACAATATGCCACAAAACTGTAACCCCTCTGCTGCTGTTTTAATTACAGTCTAGTACTGGAAGTAGAATTTTTAGCAAAGGACAAATTAGAGTTTCCGTGTCAAGCAGGAAAGAACCACTAAAGCTTGCCCTCTCAAATGAAAAAACAGGATGTAGAACATGGAGGACAACTGCATAGGGACCAGGACTTAGCTAAGTAATTATTGGAGCTTGTATATCTAAGCAAGAAAATTCCAGTCCTTGAAAAATAACTTGAAAACGAGTGGCAATCCAGGGATAAGTAAGCAGTAAAAAGGAAAATGTAATGGGATGCAATAAATTAAGAAACTGGAAGAACAATTAAAACTTAAGAGTAACATCAAAGCCTTCTGAATGTGCACAGAATACAAGGTAGAATTTTTGCAAGCAGAAATAAAATATAAGATGGTTGAAACCAGTAAGTTTTTATTAGAAAAGGAATGAAACAGCAAAGAATTTACAGCCTGTGACAAAGAAATAGAGAAACTGGTGGTACAGATGCAAGAACTGGAGAGCAGAGGTACTGAAGTCTTAGAGACTGCAAGCTAGCTGGAACAACAACTACAAAGAAATAAGAAAGTGGTAAGAGAATTTAAAGAAAACAAAGAAACATTACAACAGCAGCAGTACAGTAACCTGATTCAGATGCCTGCTTTACAGTTTAAATTGGATGATACAAGGCATGGCTACCTAAAGGAGGCAGCTCTGATCAAGTGCTAAAGGAATAGTTAGAGGCAGAACAGGAAGCATTTGTGACAAAGAGAGATTGCAGACTTATTAGACCAAATAGAACAATACAGAGATAATCTGATCAGTGAAAATAAACAGATATAGCTGAAGTGGCAGTTAGAAATGCAGGAAAAGCACAGGACTTCCACCATCACTCATCTTTGCTCAGTGAAGTTGGACCTGGGTGTTGTGAGTTGAACTGTGTTGGCTGCAGCTCTCTCATTCCCCTGCCTCAACAGGAAAGCAGGGAAGAGTGAAATAGAAAAAGCTCTTGGCTCAACATAAAGACAAGGAGAGCACTTACCAGTTACTATCACAGGCAAAACAGATGTGGTTTGGGAAAAATTAATTTATTCATACTTTAAAGCAGAAGAGGATGCTGATTAACAAAAATAAACAACCTTCTCTGCATCGACTCCTTTTCCCAAGGCTCAGCAAGCCACACTTTTTGATTCCTGACTTCTCTCCCTGCCCTTTTCCCAGTTCCAGCCTTACTCCTTCATTCCCAGTTCCTTCACCTCCTTGCTCCTGGAACTGTGTCTGGCAGGTGCAGCCCTGGCCTTTCCCCACAGAGCCCTCCCTGCAGTGCAGGATTCCAATACCTACACAGGGACACCTGATACCCTTGATTACAGAGACCCCTCAGCTTTCCTTTTCCCACAAGCATTGTTTCAAGAGATAAATCTAGAAACCGAAAAGTTGAATGAGTAGATGAAGAGACTCTAGACTGTCAGACACAGGCACATTTCTCCCACACCAAGATCGGGAATGACCAAATCAGTGCACCCCAAGCAAATCATCCTTCTCCCTTTCTTCTCATTATCCTTATTCTTACTTTCTGGCTTACATTTTATTTGCTAATCTTTCTCAGGAAATGGGTCATCTCTATTTCCACCCACTCACTCCACACAAATAAAACTAATCACTAAATGTGTGATCTTACCAAAATTCACCTATTTTTCTCACCGAACCATTGGCAGCACTGAAGGGACATTTTCCCCTCTTCCAAGAACGATGAATACTTTCTTCTGAAAGTACACTCAGTGCTAGCACAAGGCTGACGGCACTGGAGATGGAAATCCCATTTTCTTCGGAATGGATTCAGCACTAACAACTACCTCACAACCTCCTCACAATGTTTTTGTCAATATGAGTCCTCACTACTTTGCAGAAAATCTATACAGAGGTGAAGAGAGTTTTCATTCCCAATTGTATCATGAATCTGTCCTCTCTGCTAAAGCTGTGACCTCATTTTTGAGCTAATCCTAAAAATATTATTAATAATAATATAAGAATTCATACAAACCTTGTGTTTCAGAAATTTTCTCCCAGGAGAAATTATTTACAGAAGACAAAATAGAACCAGAGCAGTACTGAACAGCACAGCAGTAGAGACAAATGATGTGTCCACGTTAGCTTCTATTGAATCCTGGAAAAGCCACGAGTTTGTAGCTGCTTAGCTTTACACCAGTTAAGTCTCCAAGTTACTTGCAAATCTGCTCCTGGTATTTCCAAAACAGATAGAAGCGAAACCCACACTTATCTTCCACCACAATCCACAAATCAGTTATTCTTTATAGTGTCATAGAATCTGAGAATACTCTAGTATGGAAGGGACCTCAAAAGATCACCCAATATAGCCTTTAATGGGAATGGGAGCCAAGATGAGATCCCAGCAACATCTAGAAAACCCCTAGAGATGGGGATTGTACCACGACTCTGCAGAGGTTGTTCCAGTGAATGATTATTTTCACTGTAAAAACTGTCTTTCTTATAAAAGAACGTAACCTCTGCTGGTGTAAATTGTAACCACTGTCCTTTGTCTTTGCCAAGTGGGTCCCTGTGAAGAGACAGTCCTCCTTGTAGCCCCTCTGTAAGCACTGGAATACAGTGATGAGATACCACCTAAGCTTTCCCTTCTCCAGGGAAGAGACCTTCAGTCACAAGAGATCTCCTTCCATCATTCCTCTAGTTCCCAGTCCTGCTTTGGTCAGGCTCAAGGCACTCCTTTGGACCCTCTCCAGTCTGTGTGTCTTTCTTGAACTGTCGGGATCAGCTGTGCCTGACAAGTGCTGCCTAGAGTAGATCACATCTCTCTCTGCTGGTAATGGCCCTGCAGATGCAGCCCAGGATCCAACATGCCTTTGTTGCTGCAGCAGGGCACAGCTGACTCCTTTCAGGCCCCTTTCAGCAAGGGTGTTCCCCGGACACACAAGTCTCAGCCTCTACTGGGCCCTTTGGTTATGTCCTTCCAGGGCAGGAGAGTGCACTTGCCTTTGTTAAAATTCATGCAGCTGCTGCTGCCCACAGTTCCAGCTTGTCCAGGTCGCTCTGTAAGATGTCTCTCCCATCTGACATGTCCACCTCAACACCAGCATGGTGTGATCAGCAAAATTAGTGTGGGTGCTATCAATCATAGAATCACAGAATGAACTGTGATCATCTAGACCACTTATGAAGATGATGACTGGTGTGGGGCCTAGTATCAGTCCCTGGGGGACACCACTTGTCACAAGCTGCCAGCCAGAACAGAAACCACTGGTCACTACACTCTGAGTGCATCCTATTAGCCATTTTCCTACACATCTCAGAGCATCCTGCAGGCTGTGACTTGGCAGCCTGTCTAGGAGGGGGCTATAGGAAGCAATGTGGAAACCTTTGTTGAGGTATCACATCTGCTCAGTCAAGGTCTGTGCAAACTTCTTAGAGAGGAGAGAGCACTGCTACACGTTTCTCTATTCAGCAAGTTACAGTTCCCTCCCATGTGTATTTTCTTTTCTGTCCTTATCTGTCTGGTTTTGCTTTCATTCCTGCTGAGGCTGTTCCTCTTTTCATTGAATAAAAAGATCAATTGGATTCAAATCATCATTGTATACGAAGCATTACCAGAATGAAGAATAAAAAAATGAGGCGTTTAGCATCCTGGACTGTATCAAAATTAGTGTGGCCAACAGGACCAGGACTGTGATTTTCCATCTGTACTTGGCATGTACATCAGTGTACAGAATACAACTCACCTAACCTGTTCCATCCACTCACTATACATCAAATAACCTGGACTTGTGAATTTCACTCTGAAAACCAAAGCACCTAAACATTTAGCCTGATAACAATAAATACCATCAGACTCAGCTGGATCTGGACCTTCACACCAGAATTTAAGTTATTATGGACAGATATGCGACTTCTTTTATCACACATGCAAGAATCTCCATAAAGAGCCAGGACTGTTCAAACCTCTACCACACACAGGCAAGTCTAAAGACAATCTCAAATGGTGCCTCAATCTGTAAACTTGGTGTTTCATTATGGTGGAATAAATGTTAATTTAATAGAAATAAAAATTCTGGCAACAGCCTAATATTAAGAATATTCTCTTCACATCAGGAGCACCAAAAGACTATTGATAGATACTTATGACTGTTAATTCTTTTTCTTTCCAACCAAATAGATTTGCTGTCTACCTTAGAGAACTAAAGCCTCACTGGCTCTCTTTAACAGTTTCACTACTATCATTAATCTTCGCCAGGACTTTCAGTGCCTGAATTCAGTGACTTTTGTACCTTGCTAATTTAGCTAGCAGAGAATCTTTAGAAATATAGGATGCTATCAGATGCCAGGCTAATCTTTGGATTAGACCATCCTAAAAGCACAGTTCCTATCTGCAAGTGTCAAACAGGCTTGACCATCAACCATGTTCTGCAGAGTTCAGAAGCAAAGCAATAGTTCAAGTATAATCCAGCATTGATTCCAAAGAGGGATTAGAAGATGAGAAAAGGGTCAAATCTTAATGACTTTTTACTGGCAAGAAGATACAATAAAATTTTTTTTCAGCCTTGATAAAAGAAGGTTCCAGGAAGACCTCACTGCAGCCTTCCAGTACCTAAAGGGGGGTTGTAAAAAAAGAGGGAGAGGGATTTTTCACATGGACAGAGAGCAGCAGGACAAGGGATTTTAAATAAAACAGGAGAGTTTGGGATTGGGTATTATGAAGGAATTTTTTACTCAGAAGGTCATGAGGCACTGTAACTGTTTGCCCAGAGAAACAGTGAATGCCCCAGCCCTGGAACTGTTCAAGGCCACATTGGACGGGGCTTTAAACAACCTTATCTAGCAGAAGGTGTCCCTTTTCATGGTGGGAGGTTGTAACTAGATGATTTTTAAGGTCCCTTCCAAGCCAAACCATAGTATGATTCTATGCTTTAGCCTTTTTTCTTTATACAGTGGTGGAACAAGTCAGGGCTGCTCTTATCTGAGAATCTTTACAACCAGTCGCTTGCGTTATGCTCTAGTCAGTCTACTAAATCAACTTATTTCTCTCCACTGCTTCACAAAGTTTATCTTGTGAGGGGGAAGTGTGAGTTCTGGTGATATCTAAACCTTAAATATTGAGTACTTGGAACTGGTCAACCAAAAAAAATCACAAAAAAATAATTAAAACCTCACAGCTTCCTCAGTATTTACAGAGGGTTTTTTTGCAGACCACTCCAAACAGTCACATTATAAACTGACTTCTCATTTGTGGCAAGGCAACACTATAAAGATTTATCATACAAAGGTAAATAGGAACAAGAGATTACTAAACAACAGTTCATTTTTCAGCTGCATTTTATTTGTAATACCTTTTATTGGCAGATGTTATCCCCACAAATGAATGAATGTTCTGCAGTAACAAAGTGGACATGGATTGATGGGAGAAATTGATCTGCATTTGTTAATGCACTTTTGCTGCAGCAAGTACATTAAGTAATTAAAGTGCTAAAACAGATCTTCCCATCCAGACACACGATATACTGAACTCCATTAACGCAAGAAAAAAAGCCAACTGCTTTTTCCATTGCATCTTGAGTGCACCTTGTCTGTAGCATACACACCATATAGTTTAATTGCATCCATAGAATTAAACTATCCAGTTACAAAACCAGTTATTATCTTAAGGAAATTCTAAAGGATGAACTGTCAAGAAAGAGTAATGACTTTGAGTTGCCAGCATAAGCCATCTTAAAAGGATCTGATGAAGAGATGGTGTTCAGTTTTCCATTCTGAAAATTAGACTCTGGGATGTTTTAAAAGCTGAATATACAGATATCTGAAAAATAAAAGTCAGAGTCACTTTGGAAACAAACCTTTCCCATACACAATATAATTGCTACTATCACAGCATTTGAGCATTTGTAATTGTACCCTACAAAGAACAATCTTCTGAGATATTATTTCTATTTCCATGTTTGTGGATAATAGCTGATGAGCTAAAAAGCTGTTCAAGCCCACCTCAAGTAATTTCCCAAACTCACTACTCACTTGAACAAATAGCAACAGTCATAGATCTCTTATTTCAGCTTGGAACAGTTACATTAAAATGCACCTTACCAAAGCGGGATGAAGTATGTGCACAGTATTGCCAAGAGACAGGGTTTCTTCAAATAAAGGACAGGGAAATGAGGCTGAACCACATTTCCTGGATGTTAGGGCAGTCCCTCATCTCTGACAATGATACGCATGGGACACTAAATTAGGGACATAACAGTGAGAGAAATTACTGGGGTTTTTGTTTGTTTGTTTCCCAGTCCAAGTGACATTTACATTGCTGCTTTGATGACTTTCTGAGTGAATTAGGTCAGAAAGTCACTTCAATTTCATCTAACATGATTTATATTTATAGAGAGTTACAATTCAGATGTTGCCTGGAGTTCCTAACTCATAGAGTTATAGATGGCCCCATGTTTGCTTCTGGGAATCACTCAGCTCTGTGCATGTCTGTGTTGGGGAAATAAGTCAAAGCCCTCAGGCTTGTGAAAGGATTTATGTGTATGTGTGGCAACATTTTATTACTTAAGAACAAGTGAAGTGACACATTTTTAAAGCACTGATATTAACTAGAACAAGCCAGAAACATGGCACCAGCATAGACTGTCACTGCAATTATTCTAAACAAGAGAGAGTGACAGAAATTAGTGAATGAGAAGCTCTGATAATCAAATGAGATGCTTCAAAAACCCCTGTGTTTCTTGTGTGCAAATTTTTAGGATATGGGAAGGGATTCTCCAAGTTTTCATGTGAGGGTGATTCTGGTGTTTGTAGCTCTTCTGGCAGTTTTCCTCTCCAAAGCACTTTGCAAACAGCAACTAATAGAGACAAATGAAGTTATCTGTATTTGGAACAAGTTACCACATTGTTACACACTGTGCATATCCCCAGAGAAAGCGTGGAAGAATCACCAGTAGCAAATCTTACCTTTAAATGCAGAACAAGCTGTTGGGAGAACAGCTACACCTGGTCCCTTCCTACAGTTTCTGGTTGCAAGTGAAAAAATAAAATCCCATGATTGTACTCAAGCTCGGGAATTTGCTGTTCAGAAAGGCTGGGAAATCTTTATCCTTGGACGTTTTCAAGACCTGACTGGACAGAAGTCAGGTTGAAGAAGTTGGTCTGAATTCAATAATTGGTCCTGCTTTAAGCAGATATTGGGCTGGGGATCATACCACTTCTCTTCCAGCGTGAATGATTCAGTGGCTTTAGGATGTGTGACCATAGCCTTCCTCAGCACAAAAACAGCCCTGCGCAGCTTCTGTCTGCATCCCTCAGTTTCACCCCATGCAGTAGGCACTATGTTTTAGTGATTTACTGTCAGCACTGTGGTCTCCAATAATTTATCTCACTGTTTAGCTTGCAGTACAAAAAAGGTTTACTTGATTATCATCAAAAATGGATTTTAGCTGATAAATTCAGTTTGCAAAATAAAATTAGGTTCTGCTTCTCATCTGAGTGCAATTCTCTACACCTTAAGTCTTGATGTCATTGTGTCCAGTCCCTCATCAAATGTGTCACGTCCTAGAGGAGCTCAATTTTCAATGCTGCATTTAATGACACTCAATTCTAAGAATTTATGGGATTTGTGTCATCAATTCATTAAGCAGAAAGACTCAGAGGGTAAAACAGTTAAACCCAAGTGCACCACTGAAGATCACAGCTACCTCTAGAAGACCCGTGAATGAAGAGCAACCACTGAATGTATAAAGGCTGTTGGTTCAAGTAGAAATTCACCTCAAATACATACATTTAGCCCATTAAATTAATACATTTGCTTAGCAGAACTTAAAACTTAGTTAACTTTCCTAAAGGGGATCAAAGCCATTCTGTGATACTCCAGAGGATGATATTTTAAATTTAAGAGCTCTTCTTATAGAAATATTTTGATTTTATTAATTGAATTCATAAAAATGGTAATAGTAATGCCAAATTATACATCAAGACCTTTGAAGAAAATCTTATAACGGTCAATTTTTAATGTTATAGATGACAGAATGAGCTGTCTTCCAGGTTAATGGCTGATCTGCATTAAGAGCTGGCGAAATCCCAAAAGTTTCATTTTAGTTTTTTCTCTTCTTTTCGACTATATTTTTACCCAAGACTTTAACACCACAGTTCACATTTAATTTCCTAGAAGAGTGGATCCCATCTGTTTGCATGACATTCCTCTTGGCTATCACTGTCTATATGATATACTTTAATGTTTGTGTTTCAGGAACAAGGAGAATGCCTTCTCTGTCTGTATCCTTACTTCTTGATTTCTGATTTTTTTTAATATGTACAAAACTTTCCACCTGGGTGCCAGACTATCTATTCCAAACTGTTCTCTGTATAAGTATCACCACCTTTTATCTTTGGATCAGAAATCCCTTTACAGCATCTACTGATCCTTCAAAATATCTTTCTGAAGTCCTAATTGATTATTTTCTACAGATGGGGAAAAGCTGAAACAACTCTAACAAGACAAGAATCAGAAAGATAGCTAGGAACTTAATGTATTGATTCACTAGATTACACTTAATTTTTTTCCCTTGATGCCCATGACTAAACAGAGGCCAATTTATTGAATGTTGTGCAATGTGTACTTTTAAATAAGTTGGTTTAATGGCTCATTATCATTCTAGTCTTCATGACCAAGAAAAAACAGCTGCAGTCCCATGTGTGAAGGGTGACTGAAGTAGAGTGAGCACACTCTCTCTAAACATATGATTCAGTCAGCTCTTGCTGTGCTACATGGGCCCCAAATGGGAGCAGAACAAGTGGTGCAGCTTGTCCATATGGGTTGAGAAGCGGTAAGATGACATTTGGAATTCTCATAAGCTCTCAAATTACTAAAACATTTCTGGGTTCTCCAACATGTGTTTGTTTTAAATAACCATGTTGTCCAGATTTTTGCCTGTGACATTGCACAAGCCTGAATTTAACTCTATATTAATGATTGCTGGGAACTGTATGGGAAAAAAGCCCACAAACTAGCAAGTGAAAAATTATCACAAGGTTCTGAGCATTATCTATCCAGGCCCCTTATTTCTGAATCTAGATTTTACTAATTCTGTGATACTTCCTTTGTTAGCCAGCATGACAGTTGAGCTGGAGCTGGCTTCTTGCTCAGCTGTTTGTAAGCAATCAAAGAACCCAGAACAATTACTTAGTGTATTTAGGGTTGGGTAAATCAGAGTATTTGTTATGGTTTGAGCTCAAATACCATAGTATTGCTTATTTGAAGAAAAGAGATAATTTTCAGATAAAAGCATATCCAGCTTTCCACTGACTATTCAATTAGCAGCCAATGAAGTTTGTTGTGATGCTGCTCTTCACCCACAGAACAGTCTAACATCTTAGGATCCACTCCAGTTTCAGCATTTGCCCCCTATCACTAGCACAGGAGATCCCACCTCTCTTCAGCACACACAGGGTGTCTGAAAATTAAAGATTTCTATACTAATTAACTAAATAAGAAAACTGTGTTCACCAGCTGTCATGACAATAACTCAGCATACATGATTCTCCTGAAGCTGGACATTTGCTACACTTCAGGACACTGATATTAAGCTTCCTGCAAACCTGCACTTCAGTTACTTTCACAAGTATGGCTTTGTGCTAAACTAATATTGATATTGTCAGTTCATTGCAGCAAGTTCTCAACTATCACTACATGGCCACATAAAGAGTCACTCCTAAAGAGTTTTTGATTTTTTTGTTTGGGTTTCTTTATGGTTGGTTCGTTTGTTTGGAGGATTTTTTTTTTTTTGAGGAAGATATCTGATGCTGCCTTAAAGGACAGGTAATATGTCATCATGCCAAAAACAAAAGGCAGTTTTGTCAATATATCTGTTCCAAGGGACAACACCTATTAATCCTAAAAGACATCTCTTCATCTTGCTTATAAGCCCTCTTCCTTTTATTTTTCCCCTTTTCTTCTTACTTCATTTATATTAAAGAGAATTCATGCGTCATAAATAAACTAGGTAATTAGTTTCCAAATGACGTAGATGTACAGTCCAAAAGTAATTTGTATTTCATTACAGGTGAGAAATCTGAAGAAATGCATATTTTTATGAACAAATAACAAAATTTACCTCTGTCCTACACTTTCAAATAGTTTTTTTAAAAATATATTTTGACACTGTACAAAGACTTGGAAACAAGGTCTGAACCTCTGAGTACAACATCCATTTTTCAGGTATCTATCTGAAGGGGGGGCCCTGCTGGACTGCTGAACCTCAGTTTGCTGAGGAAAGGAGCTGCTGTACTTTGTCTCTGAAGGAATGAGCCCATGGCTAAGTACACTGAAGCCCTGCTCTCCATCTGGTAGTTAACAGAGGTGTTTTGCCACATAAAAGCTTAGACTGTTAAGGCAGAAGATCTTATTTCCAGCAGTTCTGAATGCTGTTGATCCTTGGTCTGATCCCTGTAGGCTTTTACAAACTCTTGAGACCACTGATCATTTCCCCACAGCAATGTTACATTCCTTTTAGAAGAACCTGGACTTCATTTTCCCACTATTTTTAGTCACTACCACCCCTCACCTGGATAAACCACCAGTGTGTCAGACACTTACAAATTGCAGCCCAGAACTGAAAAGACTGAAAAGCAGATTCAGGCCTGTGATTGGTAACTGCTGACTTACACCTTGATCCTAGTTTTATAATACATCATTGCCAGAATCCTAGCACTAGTCAGTCACTATTTCACTTTCTTTGTGTGCTCTATCCCCTCACATACTCCAGCTTATCCTTTGAATGCAGTTGTTGTGGGGTTCATTTTTTACCTTATAGAAATAGATTCTGAAAAGCTTTAAGAAAAAAAAGTGCAGAAAGATTGCTTCTGACAGAACCAGACAAATCAATTAATTGATCTCTGGCAGTCAGGGATAATTTTATTTCCTACTCTGTTAAGGAAAATCAGAATCAGTTAGCTAATTCCACTAGTGAAAATGTCACCAGTTATTAAGCAGCACACGATGGAAAGAATTAAGGACAGAAAACCCAAAAATTTCTTTCCTTCTAGAAATTGCATTACTTATTACTCAACCTTTAGAACTCTGGCATCAAACAGCATTGATAATCCTTTGGTTTGACCAAAGAAAAGGGTTTCCTCCCCTATAGCATCCCCTACAGCATTAAACCTTCGATGTCAGTAAGTATTGACATTGTAATATTTGTGCTCCAGAAGCTAATTTTAACAGTAATGGACTGAAGTGAACTATTTGCAACACTTAATTTACCAATTCTTCCTGTTATATATGTGCCAGAAATATATAACCATGAAAAATATTAAAAAAGAAAACAAACCAAATTTTGTGTCACTTTAATAATAACTATTCATACTGATGCCAAAGAGGTTTCTGATTTTTTGATTTTCATATTTTGTAGATTTTAGGAACACAGTAGATGTAGCACTGTAGATTTTTAGAGGGTTACTATTTCTAACAGTTTAAGTTTAATGCCTTCCTATCTCTAACCCCTGCTCCAAGAACAGGCCGCTAAGGTCTGCTAATTATTTAGTCTCATTCTCAAGGTGCCAGATTAGAAGCTGTCAGAGGGAACATAAACACAGAGCAGAGTGACCTGGAGCCCTGGAGAGCATTCAAAAGACCTTTATGTGCTGAAGAAGAGGAGGAAGAGGAAGACGGAGGGTCTCGGTGACCCCAGACCCAATTCAACAGGGGGTGGGAACTGGGAGGGGACAGAGGTGGAACTGGACATGTGGACTGTAGTGATTGGATAGATTATATTATAAAAGCTGTAGAATCAAAGCTTGCTGGGGCGCGCGGTGATGTATTCCTGGATGAGCGGGGTTGCTCATTAAAGTACCTACCCATTATCTTATCTCCTACAAAACTTGGCTCAGAATCTTTCTTACGGACTCACGGCAACAATACGGGTAAAGAAACATGATTCAAAATACCACAAGGTGCAGTTCACATAGATTAAGGCACTTCCATTTCTTATGGGAAGGGAGAGGTGGCAACTGTCTGTGTGTGCATACAGAATTCAAAACAGCATCCAATGCAATCAAAAATAGAACCGGACCATTACTGGTGGCCTAACATTTTAAAGCACTGTGACTCTGTGGCTTACGGCCAGCAGATCATGTCCTTAATCAAGTTTGATTATTAACCATCATCTAATGGCTCCAGAAGGGCTGATTCTCCCAGGATTTTCTTGATAAATCTTGCTGATTTATTCATTCCTTTATTTGAATGGAGTGCTCTTCTCGAAAAGGCTCACAGCTGGCACATCCATTGTCTCCCAAAGGGCACTGTCTTTAGGACAGTTAGCCAAGAAGTGTTTTGGGAAATGCTGCCATTAATTCTGCACATTTGCCCAGTTCCAAGCCAGAAAATTCAACTTTATGTCAGTAAGGCATGCAGCAGCAGAACTGCTCTGTGTTTCTGGAGATACATAATCAGTTCTTTTACTATGAATTTTCTTTTTGCTTTTGTACCAAAATATTAAGAAGAAAACTAGGTGATATAAATTATTATTAATACACTTCATTGATGTTCATGCTCTTGAGGTTAAAAACATAACGTGTTAAGTTTCCACAGAACTTAAGATGAATTTCAACTTTGCTGCTATTCTGATGGACAACCCTTCATATATCACCTTTTTGACCTTCAGCAGAACAGAAAAATATTGACCCAATTTTCAAGGCACTCAAAGAAGAAAAAACAATAGTTAAAATAGAAAATATACATCATTGATACTTCGACCACCCTCTCACCTGAGGAGACCTTGCTATTTGAAGATATCTCTGTATCTATAGGGAACATAAACAATGGCAATAGGGGAAAAAATAACAAGTGTGCCCAGGTTAATAGGAAATTTGGCAAGCTGACCTACTCTTTTTCTTCATACTTTCATGCTAGGGTGAAAGGGGCTGCTGAGCAGATGAAGCCTGCCAGAGGATAGTGATCTGCAAATATGAAATACAAGGATTTTTGCTGGAAATGCAAATGTTAAAACTATGGAAGGAAAGCAAAGATAATACTATTCAGGATACATAGAAAGAAAAATTACTGTAAATAAATTAATGCAGTATAACCTATAGTACCATGTGTTTAGAATATTAATGAGCAAAGCAAGGTAAGTACAAGTGGAGAAAAAAGCAAAGGTAATTAGGAACTCATTAGTGTGACAGCTGAATATATTATGTCTGTTAGTACTAGGCTTACCCCCACATCAGAGATTTGATCTGGCTGTCAAAGCCAAAGAAAGCATTTTTCAGAAATTTTTGAATGCAAAAGCAGACCAATACAACAAAACCCAGGCAGTTCATCACACAGTAACATGACATGTGAGATTTCTGGCTAACCTCTGAACATCCTACTGTCTAAGTGCAAAAACATTTCTGAACCCAAAGATGGGTGTGGATTATCAATTGTGAGGAAGATCAAAGATATTACACTAATCACAAGAAGTCAAGAAAAAAAGAAATCTATAGCTTGGATTGCTTTCTGTGATCATAAGGGCCAGAATACACAGGGGACTTTTCTTTATAACTCAGATAAGCCAAACACTTCAAGCACAAAGGTGTTTTCTTTATGAATTTTCCTGTATGGCACAAGTACTTGGCATAGTCAGAATGCTTTCTAACACAAAGTTGGTGGATATTCACCTGAAGGCAGCAACAGAATGACAGATGCCAGGTGTTAAAACAAAATAAAGCTGTGTTTCCTTCATTCAAATTCTCAGCACCTTCTCCACATAGTTCATCAAAGGAAAAGGAAATAACAAGATGCCTGTATATAAATGAAAACATTTCTACCTAATTCCTCCCAATACTTGAAATGATGCCCTGGTTTTCTTGCAGGAAATGGTGCATGAGAAAGACAAATCATNTGTTCTCCTCAAAAAGTGTTTCTTTATTTAATTTTAATTCTTCACTGAAATAAACCCTTGTGGGGTCCAATATGCAAGCAGAGTGACAACTCACATTTGGTCAGGTTCTTCGCAGCCACTAGCTTGTTATAAAAACTATTAGGAAGAATGTTTAAAAATAATAGAGGCAAAATTTTAAGTAAACAAGAGCTGTGCACNTCAGAGATTTGATCTGGCTGTCAAAGCCAAAGAAAGCATTTTTCAGAAATTTTTGAATGCAAAAGCAGACCAATACAACAAAACCCAGGCAGTTCATCACACAGTAACATGACATGTGAGATTTCTGGCTAACCTCTGAACATCCTACTGTCTAAGTGCAAAAACATTTCTGAACCCAAAGATGGGTGTGGATTATCAATTGTGAGGAAGATCAAAGATATTACACTAATCACAAGAAGTCAAGAAAAAAAGAAATCTATAGCTTGGATTGCTTTCTGTGATCATAAGGGCCAGAATACACAGGGGACTTTTCTTTATAACTCAGATAAGCCAAACACTTCAAGCACAAAGGTGTTTTCTTTATGAATTTTCCTGTATGGCACAAGTACTTGGCATAGTCAGAATGCTTTCTAACACAAAGTTGGTGGATATTCACCTGAAGGCAGCAACAGAATGACAGATGCCAGGTGTTAAAACAAAATAAAGCTGTGTTTCCTTCATTCAAATTCTCAGCACCTTCTCCACATAGTTCATCAAAGGAAAAGGAAATAACAAGATGCCTGTATATAAATGAAAACATTTCTACCTAATTCCTCCCAATACTTGAAATGATGCCCTGGTTTTCTTGCAGGAAATGGTGCATGAGAAAGACAAATCATCTGTAAGCCACCTCTGTGCCAAGCTAATGCTTGAAACAGAATATGCAATATTCACTATACAACAGTCATAGATGAAAGAAAATTATACTCCACTAGACCCACTGTTGTCCATGAATTACGTGCTTTGGACCTGCCTGAGTGTCCTGTTCTCCTCAAAAAGTGTTTCTTTATTTAATTTTAATTCTTCACTGAAA
>VWZD01012197.1:147482-322073 GCA_013396695.1 Sakesphorus luctuosus | reverse complement strand
AATAATAGAGGCAAAATTTTAAGTAAACAAGAGCTGTGCACATTTTTCTAACTTCTAGGGATATGAAAAATCAATGTGGCCACCAGAAAGAGAACTTTAGACAAATATGAATATTCATCTTCTCTTCTGAATTGGTGTATTCAGCTAAATTTCATTACAAGAATATAGTCATCAGATTTATGACTCTAAAATGAACATGTTTTCATTTTAATTCAATGCAACTCTCATTTACCACAGACTCAAAACCAGTCCAGAAGTATTTAAAGCAGCTATTGTACTTATTTTTGAACAGAGGTTTAAAGCAATTTGGAGCATTACAACATTGTATTGCAAACACAAGTCAGTCAGTCTGACTTTATAGTGAAAGTAATGTACATTGATCTTCCTTGACAGCAATGAAAGCCCAATGACATCCTTCTCTGCCCTGGAGAGTGCATGAAATATAACTGCATTTGGCAGAAAATAAGCTGTTTTGCAATTCAACTCTTTTCTGTAAGCTGCTCTTCTGTTGTCAGGTGCAAATTAATGGAAACATCAACTTACCCTCTCTGGAAGAGGTCCACATTATGGAATTTGAGTAGCTCCACAGAAAACTCGACCGTTCCCTGGACCTCAGACATGATTTTTCAGGTCATCACCTAAATAACAAATATATAGAGACAATATAAACATATGAATTATTTTGCTTAACAAATCCATGAATGGATTACTACATTTTAGTTGGCATCTCAGTGTTCATACAATGCTTGAAATCGACTGATATCAACTGGAATCTTTCCAATGACATCGTTTAGCTCCATCTTCAGGAAGACTTGCTAAAAGCCAGATCAAAGCAGTAATTAAGAGAGGTAAGAAGTCTAATTAAGCCTAAGGACAGAGTGATAATATTATGGAAAGTATAAGAAGCAAAAAGTAAATAACATAATAAGTGCAAGAATCTCAAAGCAAATTTCAATTAACTCTCTTGCTGCTCTTGTATGGAAAACTGATTTTTTTATTTCCCATTTTATGAAATGGCAGATATCCAGGATCAGCAAAGCTCATTTCGGTAAAAGCACAGGCCAAAAAGACAGGAACTCAAGACAGACGAGAGCAGAATTCAGTATTCTCTCGCTTTTGCCCCCTTCTATGACTTAAATAATGTCCCAGAAGGGAAACTTCTGAGGGATTATGAATAATTTAAAATTAATGAATGGAAGAGATTCTTCTAAGGAAAATGCTGACAATCATCGCACCTAATAGGCCACAACAGCCAGATCAAGACTTTGAAGCATTACAACCATTTAAGGATAACATCTCATATGTTCGTTGTGTCATAGAATAATTCATGTTGGAAGAGACCTTGGCAGGTTGTGCCTTACTCAAGGAAGCTTTATGAAAGTAGGTTTCCAAACCAGCCCTATTTAATACATTAGTGTAAAACCTTAACATTTCCTTAATCAGAGCAGAAGCAAGCCAAGGACAGATTTAGAATTTTCTATTTACCATTTCCCCTTTTTCTCACTGCAAGTCTACTTCTGGCAATCTCCCTGGAATTTGTCTATAGGATCATTGAGAGGGTAGAGATAAAATTTATTTAATTAACACAATCATATCAGCAGCCAAGTGCAATCTCTGGGGAAGACCCATGTCCTAGCTCTTCACAATTTCCCTTTCTGAGACATACGGGGCTTTAACAGAACATCTAGCTCAGATGCAAAGTGAAAAACTTCTCCATGGATTCTAACCAATAATTTCCATGGCATTCACAGATTTGACCACATTGTCTAATGAAGCAGAAATGACGAGGATTTTGATACCCGAAGTTCTCAGATAAGCATTAAGCTTTAGCTTTCTCATAAGTCTTAGGGTTCACTCCTGATTAGTAATTTTCCAACTGACTAGCTTATTACATGGATTATTTTGAATTAAGTTTTTCTGGCTATCCTCTTGAGCACTACTGTTTTTCAAGAAGAGCTCATTCCAGAGTTAAAAGGTTGTTGATTTTTCATTCACCATCCTCAAAAGCTAACATTGCAGATGATGACTTCAGAATGACAAGAATGGGTGGTAAAATATACGTAATGCATGTCTATAACTGTGAGAAAGAAAAGCACAATTCCTAAGCTACATGTCTGATACACCTACGAACTAAGGAGCTCTGCATTAGCTTGTGTCAGGCCATGATTTAGGTGCAGTGAAGGTATATTCAAACTCTATTACTTATCAAAGAACTATTCTTCTGTTATTTTCTTTCTCTCCCATTTCAACAGGAATGAAACCAATACTTTCTCCTTTTGCTTTTCTGCACAGATTAAGAGGTTGTATACAGTTTAGAAGTCATGAATATCACATATCCACCAGGTTATGTGTGTCTTTGTGCGTGATAGTCTTGCCTGAGTCAAAAAGCAGACTGTGTGGGAAGGTAAGAGAAAACCATACAACATCACAAAGCGATACTCTGACAAGGTATTTACCCTTGAGGAGAGTGCTAATTATAAGAATTGCCTCTAGCAGTAAATCTGCATGTTGTGCTGAGGCATATTTCCCTAGACCAAAAGCTCAGGATCAAAGGAAACTCCATGCTTTTGAAGACACCAGTGTAAAGAGGAGAGGGATGAATGGATGACCAGCCAGTTCAGACCAGTACCGATATTGTCAAAGATAGAAAATGTGATGTGAGGCTACAATTAACAAGGGTAAAAGAAAAAATAAATACCTAGAAACACACACAGGTCTTCACTGTATTTACATATTATTTTTCAAGCTTTATACCTCCTCAAAACAAGTATAAAAGAATTACCCTGAAGAAAAGAAAAAGAAAAAAAAAAAACAGAAAACCAACAAGCACACAAAAAGCCTGTTTCTGTAACTTTATTTTCCTCACCGATCAACAGAATTAAAGTGTAAACAGCTACTAGAAGGCTGAACTTCCATCCACCCCACTAGTACACCACAAGATGAGAGCACATAAATCTATGCCCCCACCAGCATAGCCTGGTAATTCAGGGAACACCTCAGAAGTACTAAAAGGGGCCTCTGGTGCACCTTATTTTCATGGTACTTAGCAACATTCAAAGAAAATCTGTTTAGACACTTGGGTATCATTCTTCAATGAAAGAGGAAAGGAAATTTGACAAAACAGCTGCAGGCACCCCTGGATCAAGGAAATGTTAAGTGGTTAAAATGATGCACTAAGTTTTTGCTGCTGTGCCAGGTTCCTGCTTTAAAGAGCCTGATCATTATCATCCAAAATCCAGGGCTCATAAAGGACCCCTGACCACTCCTTACTCGCTGATCACTGTGTGGGACAACCTTGGGTTATAAATAGAGGAATAGTTGGTAAAAATAAGATTGAAGGTTGCCATGACATGACATTGTAAACACAATAGGGAATGCTGCCAATACTGAAGTATCATCAGTTATCTAATAAGCAGTTTAAAGAAAAATATAGAGGTCATTCTTGGGAGGGCTTTAGCACATTTGTATTTCTGAAATGTCTGTTTCTGAATCAAACTCTCCATTTTTCAGAAGAGAGGGAAAGACAACACTAATAAATATCAATGTGAAACTAATAAAGCAACATGGGAAGTATTTTGGCCATCTGCTCATGTAAAAGCAGTCTCTGTGGTCACTCTCATCACTCCAAAGCACTGGATTGCTTCAGATGGTGCTGCCATTGTCACTGACTGTGCTATGCTATCCTACATGCACCAATGGCACGAGTCAGGTCACCAGTTTGACAGTTTGTCCTTCCAAACAATGTAGGTGTCTGACCAAGAGACAGTCAATTCCAATTGTCATTTTCCTTATAGCAAGGACACACTAACTGAAAATCAGAATCCTTTATACAAATAAAGCCCTATGAAAATCTATATGTTTAAAGACTGGAGAATGCCTCACTTGCATTTTTAAAGGAAGGATAGATTTTACCCTCACATCTCCATCATTGTCATTGGAGATACCCCGAGCACTGGAGACTGCTCAACAAATGATAATGTCCAAACTGCAATAGTTTTATTCATCTTTATCCTCCATTGCTCTCTGCAATCTTTTTGCCTTTCAGCATTTTTACTTAATATAATTTTAGAGATACAGTCAACTGACCTAGCCCTCTGGCAGTAAGTGATTAGTTGATTATATACCACACACTCAATTGTTAAACACCTTGAAGATAAAAATGAATCTGGCAATTCCCTGCTGAAATAGCAATCACCATCAACCCAAACAAAGGGAGATAAAAAAGGTGAGATGGGGACAGAGCTGACTGGATAGAAGGACACAACATTACGTAATCTGACTGTCCCTGAACTGTCTAGCATTTGCACAATTACATCAAAGCAAAAAATAAACCAGACAAATAAACCAGAATTCTTTTTCGTGCTTTCTCCATTCTTGTTCGTCTTCATCAAAAATATTAGGGAAAAAAATAAAAATAAAAAACTACCAGGACAAAAGAATAGAATGCCATGTGATCAAGGGCAATGACTCGGGAACCTAGAAACACTCATTTAGGAGAATGAAGCTGCCCCTCTTGAAACACAACACATACTATCTCTAGTATAGCACCATGTCATTGTTTTCAGAGAATCTTTTATTTTATTGTGATTTTTTTCAGAAGCTGGTATTTGCTGCAAGCTAGGTATTTTTATCCATTTATTTATTTATTAAGAATTCTTTGATCAAGTGTGTAGAGGAAAGCCCCACCGAGTTAATTTTATTTTACTCTAGACTAATGCCTTCCCCCACTGTACTTCTAAGTAAGAAACAGGAAGCAATACAAGGAGGATGGTAAACACACACAAACATGCTATGAGATGAAATGATTAGAAGAAGCAAACTCATTAGAATAAATCTCATTTTCATTATTGTTTTTATTTTAATTAAATTGCTACAATGTTCACCTTCATGCAGCTGAACTGGATCTCAGTTTTTATGACAGTGATTGCACCTCAATAGCCTTGTCTGTGCATACATTAATTGCTTGAGTCAAAGCAGTCACAAATGTCATTAAGTCCTTCACTGCAACACCGTCATCAGTTGTTCTCCAGTTTACAGGACCTGTCAGTTATTCCTACTAGCACATCAAGAAAATAGGAGAGGTGAGGTCTTCAATACAACAATGATTTCAAAAGCTGACACCGCATTTTGTTGAAATAAATCAAGCCAGTATTGGTCTTCTAAGATTTTGAGTGGCAGCAACATGTT
Source organism: Sakesphorus luctuosus (assembly GCA_013396695.1). Lineage (NCBI taxonomy): Eukaryota > Metazoa > Chordata > Aves > Passeriformes > Thamnophilidae > Sakesphorus > Sakesphorus luctuosus. The sequence goes on along the minus strand of VWZD01012197.1, from coordinate 316,886 downwards.
ACATGTTAAAAAGGAGCCAATCTAAGTAAAGTACTGAAAGTAGATAAAAAATTCAAGTAGTTAAGTCCACCCCTTGATCACAAGCCCATTTGCACGTTACACCCCTTTCTAAACTCCCTGATGTGTCATGGAGCCATTGAGCTATAAATATATCACACATATGTTCCCAATCCCTATCCACCTGAGGCATTATGATTCCAGCAGCCTGGGCCACCTCCCCATTGTTTTCATGTTTGTCAGTAGCACTGGAGGGTGCAAGTGTCTACATGACATTGTTTAACAATCAGATTCTGCACCCAAACAGCAAATACCTTGCCATAATTCAGCAGCCCTTGTGCGTTTACCTCTGCATTGCCAGTTGCTCTGCTTCTGCTAATGCAGCCACCCCCATGGGGCATTGGACACCACCCATGAGTCAGTAGAATGAAAAAGTGTTGGCCATTTTTCTCATTCAGCAATATCTAAAGCCAGCTAGAAGGCTTTGACCTCTGCAGACTGACTTGATTCATCTTGTCCTTCAGCATTTTCTGTGACTTGCCTTGTAGGACCTCATACAGCAACTTTCTACCATCAATGTTCCCACAAAATGACAGGATCCCTCTAAACAGATAATATTGCTTCTCATTTCCTGGTTATTTGTTATGAAAGGGGGGCACTTCAGCCCATATTACCTCCTCTGGTGACACTCTGAGGTTCTGGGACTCAAGCCAGTCTGTGATCCACATTTCCCAAGCACTCTGGGTTTCCAGTCTGAGCCTGTTGCATTATCAGTGCACCCACTTCCTCCATGTAGCACAAGTTCTGCGATGCACAGAGGGGCCCTACCTTTGACTATCCACCTGACCCCAGACAATCAGGGTGCCAAAGGGAGCTGTGCTTCAGAACAAACTACCTCTGAAGTGGCTCACGTTCCTTTATATGCTGCTAATATTCCTTGCTCTGTTGGACTTCAGGTCCCCCATATTCCCAGTTTCAAAACCCTAGAGATAAACCTAGTGTCTCTCCAGGCACTTTTTGCCAGATCTTCCAGATGGAGCCATTATCCCTGTCTGAGGTATAAAGAATGTTTTTCACATCTTGTCCTGTCTGGACTGGCCCAAGTGCTACTGCACAAACTATCACCCCTTTAGTTTGTTCGTAGGTTTGCTGCTGCTCAGCTCCCCTTTCAAAGTCTTTGTACTTCCAGGTCACTCAACAGAGAAGGAGACTAGAACCAAATGAGGTCAGACTATAACCTGCACTCTCCAAAAAACTCATGACACATAAGAAAGCTTGTGTTTCTCTTTTTTTTAGTTGTTGGATACATAGTTGTTATTTTATTGATCACATCCATTGGGACATGATTGTGCTCATCTTGCAGTTTTAGTCCTAAAAATTTCCTGTGGAGCTCCACTGACCTACCTTTGTTTTATAGCAAAACCAGATTTTAAAATAATTGATCACTCCTCTTCTCAAACATTGTCCTCTCCTGTGTTGCCCCACACGATGAAGTCATCATTGTACTGCACGTGTTGGGGAGCTATACCTTGTTCCAGTGCAGTCTGTATCAATCCATGACAGGGATTATGTTTCTACCCTTGGGACAATCAATTCTAGGTGTTCTGGTTACCCATCCATGTGAAAGCAAACTGTGTTCTGCATTCTGCTGCCAGAGGGATTGAGGAAAGTGAGTTGGCAATATTAGTTGTTTCATGCCTTTAAGCAGCCTTTGACTCCAACTCATTTTGGAGTTCCAGCACCTCTGGTATGGAAGTACTCAGGGGTGATGTAGCTTCCTTTAGGCTTCAATAGTCCACTGTTAGCGCACATTTTCCATTAGATTTTTGCACTGTCCATATGAGACTATTAAATGGTGAATGCCTCTGGTTGACAGATCAACTTATGGTTGGGAATCAGGAAGTCTCAATTGCCATATTCTTGGAGTTGTTTATCACAAGGCTGTGGGTGTTTGATGTCAGTGCATTTAGTGAAACACTTCACCACATGGACTGTGTGCACCAGATTTCATTCTGGTCTTTGGATGTCAGGTCTTTTTAGATCACCTCTAACACTGCTGATTTCCTCAGATCCTGAATATCTCTGTCTATGTTGGCCCATTGGCTTTGAGAATTTGCAAGTTTTTCCTTAAATGAATACCTGTCTTTCATAGTGGATGGGAGTTACCACCAAAGACTGAGGACTCCTGCCTTTTTTTCCAGTTTGTTTGTCAATGACCTTATCCTTGGAAAGGGATCTTGGCTGCCTGGCTTCCTCACCCAATAGTTCCTGACTACTCATCCCAATATCTCAGCATTGGAGAAACTAGCTGAGAATTAGCTCACCTGGTTGACAGGTAAAATCTTTTTGTATAACTTGCAGCTCATTTAGGGATTAGGATCAGGTCATTTTTGAATCATTTATGATTTCAGTATCTTCCTTGTTCTGTTCTTGTGATTGCTTTGCTGCAGAACAGACTGCTTCTTGTGATTATTTTTCTACTTCTCTCTCTTAGAAGAAGCTTCTTCACCCCTTACTAAATGAGCTGACTTCTGCTTCCAATGATTCTCTTTATAAGGAGAGTGACAGATACAGTGTCTCATTTAGCTGCAGTGTCTGTTGGTTTTCTCTCCATCTCTTCTCCCTGAGGTTGCTGCATAATATCAAGCAGTGTTTGGTAGATAGTGGCCAGGGCTCAGCACTAAGTGTGAAGTTGTGCCTTTTTGGAATAGCCAAAGTGCTTTATTCCATCACTTCATCAGCATTCAGATTTGTTTAGGAGTGAAGTTCTAGAACATTGGAGGTGAGAAGTTCTCTAGATACCTGCCTATAGTCTCCCACATGCCATGACACCCATGGCATCATGTAGCCTGAGTCTTATTCCTAAATTGCTTGTCTACCTTAAAAAAAAAACAAACAAAAAACAGAAGCAACGTTTCCAAGAAACACCAATAGAAGTATTGTAACTACCCAAGGATGATCAAACTGAGAAGTTCTGCAAGGAGAAAGAAAATATCACACAAGAAGGGAGAGAAGGTGCCATTCTATATTTCATACACAGAAATACTCCTAGAAAGTTTCAGAGGAAGAAATATAATTATTTATTGTCTCCATGAGATGGTACACAAAGTACAGTCTTGGCTTCATGTCAGAGCCCAAATAACAGATTAAATTCAGTGTTTCAGTAACAAATCTCCCAGGCCCAACATTTGCTCACAACAAATAGACCAACGTCCAGCCAGTCCCCAAACAGCAGCCCTTGGACGACTTTTCCCCTAGTTTACATACTGAGCATGATGCCACATAGTCTGGAATATCCCTTTGGATAAGCTGGGTGCACAGTTCTGGCTGCGACCCCTCCCAAACTCCTTGTGCATCCCTAACCTCCTCACTGGTGGTGCGGCACCTTTATCTGTATAAACACTGTTCAGCAGTCATGAAAACATCGGTGTGTTATCAACACTGTTTTCAGCACAAATCCAAAACACAGTCCCATATCAGCTACTGGGAAGGAAATCAACTCTTTTCCAGCCAAAACCAGCACAACAGATGCTGCACAGACGCATTTACAGTTGGACTCAATGATCTGAATTCCCAGTGGTCTCCATCCTAAGTGATTCTATGATTCTATGATGTAGAACTCAGCTCAAAGACTTTTTAGTCTTGTTAGATTTTCACATCACAGCTTGTTTTTGATTTTCTGTTTGTTCTAATATGAATTACATTTATGACTTCAGTCTCAAGTCTTCTCCAGAAATCAAGAGGTTCTCCATCATGAGAAACCTTCTAATGTTCTGTTTAGGCATGGAAGTGTCAGGCATTATTTTGTAAGATCTCCAAGCACCTAATTGTCACCCAGCATAGTTTACAGCATGAGATAATATTACAGCACCAGGTAGCAATAATCCCTTGAAGCTCTTTTGTTAAGGTTTTTAGGTTTCCAGTGAATCCTTCGCATTTTTTCTTCACTATGGAAGCCAAAGTAAAAATTTGTGATACAGGTAGAAACAAAAACAAGGCCTATAATCTTATTCAGTCATATCTATGTAACATGCTTTTCCTCCAGTGCATAAGCATTTAGTCTGATTTAAAATCGTGAAGACTAATTTGTTTTTTATACTCTACGGAGCTAACTCAGTTTGAAAATTATCTTCCAAGAGTATTTTTTTAAAAAAAATAAATAAATAAGTTTTGCTGTTTAATATTCTCAGGAAAATCAATATGCACAATTTTGTCAGATGCATTAAACATATGTTCATAAAGAGTGCAACACCATGAATAATTTTTCCCAAGGTCTGTTGATTGCTACCACCAAAAGGTAATGACTTAGAGACGCAGTAACAAATGTTCAATGATCCTTTAAATAATTACTCATAACTCAAAGAATATTCAGAGTGGAGCAAATAAGAAAGGAGTTGGTTTATTTCATGTCTTGTTTTTTTTTTCTTTTCATTTGCAGACTCCACTGTGCTTTATCTTTTACCAGTACAACTGGAATTTAAAAAGTATCAATGGTACCTAGTTCACTAAGGGTAGATACCCATTCAACCTCCAGCAACAAAATTAGTGTTAAGATTAAAACCACTTGAATCTCATCTGAGAACTTTCACCCTACATCAATAGCTTCAAATATGTGGACCACACAGGCATGGGTGAAAACAGAGTGTAACTAAGGAATCCAAAGAAATTCACTTAGGAAAACAAGTCAACAACTTACTTCAATTCCTCTCAAATTCTGTTTGTGGGATCAATCCACACTAGAGATTTTGTACAGGTCACCAGCTTCAAGAAGGCTGAGAAGCAATAATCCAGATTACACCTTCCATTAACTAGTCATTTCAAGGGTATTTAGATGGAGGAATAAATCCACTAGGGGAAAAAAAACAAAATACCAGGTTGTGCCAGAGGATTTTTAGGGCAGAAGTGAACAAGGGCCAGAATAAATGTCAGGTGCCAGTAGGCTGTTCCTATGAGATATAAAGCCTTTGAGCTGTTACACGGGATTAAATGCGAACACAGCTGTGCAAATTTAGGTCAGATCATTCAGAAAAAAAAGAATGAAGAGCAACCTCGATTTCTCCTCTGTTAGCACGTGCCTGTCAGGACACCAGTGCTCAGTTCAGCACAAATCACTATCTGCTTACACCAGTTAATAATAACCTGCTGTTGGTATCGTGCAAAAAAAAGAAGCAGCAGGGGAAATTCAGACAGAAGAGGAGGGAGAGCAAAACAGAAGGAAAAAGGAGATAATAAAAACTTTCTGCTGGACTAGCTTCCCACTGCTACATAATCCTCTCTTCTTCACCTCTTCCCTACCTCTTCCTTCCCTGACTTGTATTCCTTTTTTATGACCTTCAAAAGAAAAAGACATTTTAAATTTTTATGCACAACTGAGAGCTAAAGCTTCATACTTCTCAGAACATCGTTGTCTTCAATCTTCAGCAGTTTTTGTGTCTTATTCCCACTGTTCACCTGAATCTTTTTTTCTGATATTCCCGTTGTCAGCCTTAGAAACACAAAATGCATCAAAAAGCAGCAAGTTATTTGAAGCCTATTTAGGACACTCAGACAGAATTATCCCTTATTCGCACATTTGACTGTGCTCTCCTCCCCAGTAAAGGGAGATATATTCTTGCCAGTCTGGGCTTTTTTCTTAGTTTCATACAAGAAATTAGAGCTCTTTAGGGCATAAATTATTTTCAGGTACTCACAGAAGAGCCTGAAATTTATTTTTAAAATTATTTTTTTAAAGATCTCCAATTCATACCTGACTGAACTCAAAACTGCATGGACATAGGTCTATACTGAGTTCTTGGGAGTCTTATCAGGATGTTTGGCCACATTCAAATCTTTAGCAACAGCTAAAGGATACTTCTGTCTGTTCTGAATAGGTTACATCTGGATGTGACAGCAAGCTGGCCAAGATCCCTCTCGTAAAGAGTCCAGCATCGGGTTCTATAGGGATGGGAAGGACACATAAGAAGATGAATGAGATGCATCCTCATTTGAGAGACATGGCAGCCTGATGCATGAGTAAAGGAGCTCTCTGCTTTTGAGCACGAACTGTCATGTCAATACAAACATTACCAAAGAAACCAAATGGGAAACAGAGGGACAGGGGATGCTGCTAACAAGTCACAGATAACGAACTAGTGACAGTTATGACAGTGAAAACCTACTGGACTATATGGGGGTTTGGGGCTCTTTTCTGACTGCATTTCCATTTCTGGTCATGGAAAATTTTATGGCACTGTCTAAATTCAACTGTCCTTGTCAGATTTTTAATGCATATTTTACATTTTGCCTGATCAAATTCACTGCAGAGTTTCACTTGGACAAGTTATAGTCTCCTCCAGATATTCTGAGGACATTCTAAATAAGAGCATACTTTACATTAATTGCATTGATTATCCTTGTTCATGAAAAAATTAAAGCACAGACACTTGTCCATGAGATTCATCTCACTAACTAGAAATGGCTTCATATGTATGCACTATAGTCAGTAGCAATACAGAAAATACCCTCAACAGGATTTATGAGACCATTGACACCTACTCTGTGCCAGCTTCCAATGGAGCTGAAAGTAATTTGTTCATGTGTAGATAAACAAGCCAAGTCCACATCTAGTTACATGGATGTTATTCACAACAAAATTGCACAGATTAACAGCATTTTAAATGTGTTTGCAGAAGCACATGTGGAAAGGCTGAGACAGAATGTGTGTGTCAAAATAAATAAATTTACACCTTATGTTGGACTTAATGAGATGATCTTGGAGGTCCTTCCTAACAATGGTTCTATGATTCTTAGATGTGTTCAAAAAGGAAAGAAAAAATAAGAAGAAAAAAAAAAAAAAAAACAAAACCAAAAACAACAAAACCCCTCAAAGCTTCAGGATACAACATTTTACCTTGCTTTGCCCAAAACATTTTACCTTTTATCATATAGGTCTAGACCTGCAGCTGGAATCAGCAGTCAGACTATCACTGGATAGAAAGGGACTCAGCCCTTAGAAGATAGGAAACGTCAAAGATAAAGTCACCATTCTGTCCTTAATGCACGTGGATCACATTATGATCAGACATTGACCTACAAAACCACTTCTGCTGCTTGCAGTGTTCAGGACACACAAGTTCTGGTAATTAATCTAGACATTACAGAATAGTCTTGTGTGCTTTTCAGATTTCAAAAGATGTTATAAGGGAGATAAGGGACCCCAGGATAAAAAGAGAGAACTCTGCTGATTCAAGAAAACATGTGCATACTTAACAAGTCAGATTCTCTGTTTTCTTGGTTGCTTAATACAAGTTTTGAGCAAGTTAAAGGCTCTTTATACAGCCCTTTCTATTTAATTAAATTCTGTGAAGGGGCTGGAAAGTAAACATTGTCAGCAGTTGTGTTAAAGTTTCATGTGGAGTCAGTGGATCAATTGATGCTTGTAAGGAGCTGTTGAATTGAGTGTTTGCAGCATTGGACCAAAAGAGAGCAGCATAAGAAGTGTCATACTCTCACACACTGAACAATACAAGAGCTCAGAGCACCAGAAACTTGACAAGCAGTTGTGGTTATTATCACAAAAAATGCTTAAAGCCTGGGACAGGGTGGGAAGATGCCCCAGCCCTAGCAGTGTTCATGGCCAGGTTGGATGGGGCTTCAAGCAAACTGGTCTAGTGTGAGGTGTCAATGCCCTTGGCAGGGGTTTGGAACTAAATGGTCTTTAAGGTTCCTTCCAATGCAAACTGTTCTATGATTCTGTGATTCTAAGAAGGATGTTGGTGAGAGAAATTGACAGAGAAAGATGTTGGAACAGCATTAGCAGAACTAGGGTCTTTGTACTGTTGGAAGAGGGAATATTTGCAATACTGAAATTAATACAATATGGTTTTACTTTAAGGTCACCAAAAAAACCCTTAAAATATTCTTTTTGTCATCATCCTCAGTTGTAAAATATTTAACAACTTCCACACAAACTTTGAAACAGACTTGTATTACATGGGGCATTGACTACTGTAGTAAGTAAAGAAGCTGCAGACCGTTTTCTATCATGATGACTCTTTGGACATGCAGTAACTACTAAACTGGGATGAGATAAGGGAGGAACAGGTGCCTGTTTCGAGCAGTATGATTTAAATATAGGCAATAAAATATGCAGAGCCATAATCAGAATGCTGACTTGTTTTAAGTACTTGGGGCCATGTTGATATAAATAACTGCACCAGGTTTTCCTACAGAGCAAGAGCTAAATTAAGTGGTTTATAAACAGAGGAAAAGGCTGACTTATTTGTCATGGCATTGCTTGATCTGTGACTAAAACAGAAAGGGCCAATTCTGCCACTGCTAGACATGAAGCCAACACAACAGGGCCTGAGGTACAGCTGCTGAACACGACGAGGCTAGCAGAGTCTATCAAAACAACAGAAAAAACATTTCTCTCAAATTCGAGCAGCATCTTGGCAAACTCCCCCAGGTTTAGCATAGTTAGAAACTTTGCCTCACAAAAGGGCTGTAATTTTTCCTAATCCAGTCTCAGAACAGCTGTCCCTCAATCTTTGCCTGCCATGCTACAAGCTCATTCATTCCATGGAGCTAAAGTGTCTTCTCAAATAAGGCAAGGCTTGCAGGAGTGATGGTGAGCTCTTGAGATTCAGCTGGACAGGGAGATGGATTTCTCTTTAGAGTTCTAGGGGCACTGGCAACCCATTAATGATAGAAATTTCCTGATTCTTCATGTCATCTAAGTGTTGGATTTTGTGTTGACCTCTACACAGGTACTTGAGTGATTGTCCTTAGCAGACTTGAGTTGCAAACCAATCAGTGCTTGAAGAGAAAGCAGAGATTCTAACAAGATAAAGTTATCCATTCTGGGGCTTTTCGTCTCTGCTTGTGCCCAAATACTTAAAGCCAAGCTAACTTGAGCAACACAAACAGGGAACCTTCAAGAAAGGCACTGAGGCACCAGTCCTACCATCCTGCCATGTCATCTCCGTGTCCCTTGAAGTTCTGCTTTCCTAGCAGTGACTGTGATCTGACTGAAAGTCTATGGTATCCTGCAGATGGACATAAGCCAGCAAGGTTTATGTACAAAACTTACTGGAAAACTGCAGTTTTCCAATGTAGATAAGACTCTGGTGGTAGCAGCACTGTGTGCACGGAAACAGAACACTCTGTGCAGTTGTTTTGGACCTTTTAGTGAACTGCAGACTGCCACAATTTACACTGGCACCAGGGCCCAAATAGGCTGGTTTAAGGCAAGCAGGGTACCCACATGCTAAAGTTACAGAGACCACTATTTAAAAATAGCCCTCAGTTTGTAAGGTCAAAGCAGTAGGCAGCAGGAGATGCTTCTTGCCAAAAGCAGACAGAACTTTGTTCTTAGCAGCTCTACACCCAGAAGAGAATCACCTGCTAAGGCAATGGGTTACAGAAACTGTCCCCTTTCCAAGAGGGACATGCTGCTTTCTAATGGAGGGTAACTGCACTCAGGGCTGGCTCCTAACGGAGAACAGAGATGATATTCTGCCACTGACAGACCAACTTCTGAAATTTTATAAGCAGTGCCATAGAATGTAGAATCATACAACATAAAAAGGTTTGGGTTTAAGGGGTCTTAAAGATCATCTAGTTCTAATCCCCCTGCTTCATCCTCCCTCATGGTCTTCAGTGGGGTTACTAATGAAGCAATGGAAGGATTTCGCTTTAGGATCCAAATGGCCCTTGAGTCATTTTGTGGAAATTTAGTATCTTGACAAAAAATGGAAAGGTTGGTTATGTACCAACTTCCTCCTTCTGACACTAAGTGAATCATACAATCATAGAATCACTGAATGGTTTGGATTGGAAGGGACCTTAATGATTATCTAGTTCCAACCCCTCTGCCATGGGCAGGGACACCTTCCACTAGACCAGGTTGCTCAGAGCCCTCTCTGATCTGACCTTGAACACATCCAGGGATGGGACATCCACAACTTCTCTGGACAACTTCTTTGAAAGTGCCTTCTAAAGCAAAGTGTTGAAGGCTTCATCAATATTTTTGTGGTCTAGGTAAGTACCTAAGCTCTCTCCTAACTCCTCTCTCACAGACAAGACTATGTACAGGACAATCCTCTTAGAAGATGCCAATAGCAAAGCTGGAAGCAGCAGAATTGTAACCTTTTGATCAGTCCAAAAGCTGAAGCAGAGAAGTGTCACATCAAAGGCTTTATAATCTTTTCATTACAACATCAACACTATAGCAAAATATAAAAATTATGGGCATCCGTTTCAGTAACAATCATTGGAAAATGAAGGCAGTACAGAAACATTCAAAGCAAAATCAATCAGACTTTATTCCTCTTCACTTAGTATCCCATCTCTAGCAAGTCACAGGAGAAAGTTAGGAAAGAAACTATTTGGTAGAAGAAATTTCATATAGACATTCACATAAGAAACCCCATCACGTACAGAAGTCTGGAGACTTTGTGAGAACAAGGCTGTACAGGCATCACATCTTCATGACTCTGCAGTGAAGTTCCCCCTTTTAGGTCCACTCAAATGTCCTTCTTAATTTTGTTGTCAGACTGTTATTTCTGAACAAGCAAAATAAAGAAGTGGTAACTTTATTACCTGATCTATTGTTGTTGGGTTTTGGGTTTCGGTTTTTTGTTTTTTGTTTGTTTTTTTTTTTTTATCTCCTTTGTCAAAGCTCTATGTCCAGAGGACACTCTCTATCTTATTAGAGAAATACTTAGTAAAGCTAAGGGACATTTAATTGCTGTTCTTTGTCACTGCCACAAAGCAGTATTGAGTGCTCTTTGGGTACTGGACTATTTACAATCTAGCAGTGATGACTACTTTTACTAGTTTGTCACAGCATAAAGCTATTTATCTTGGAGCCCTATTTAATTTATTTTTGTTTTAGGTAATGCAGACACACAATTTCAATCAGCAGCCAGAACCAGACTGTAAACACACCAAATAATGCTGTTTTGTAAAATTTCCAAGACTTCTCAAATAAATATTTATACTAATTCTGTAACATGGGAAAAGGTTTTAGGAAATGATCACATGGGAACTCTTCACAGAGTAAAATACTGCAAATTTCAAAATTGTGGAGTAATTCTTCCAGCTACATGCCTTTTCCACACTAAAATCCTGCTTTGTCATTTCAGTAATGACAGACACCTTACCACCACACTTTCTCATGTCTTAAAATATGAGATATGCATCTAAAATCCCCTGAATGAAGATACTACTTGATATCCATTGGTCCAGCTGGACATTTTCCTATCTGGTTTTCCAAAAAAAAAACCAGATTAAATGATTTTTTTTTCTGCTAGAATTTTCTATATTATGTGGGATAATCTCAGCAAAAGTACTCCCTGTGACAAATTCACAGCCAGCAAAGGTGTTATTTTGATAATTTTCCTCTCATTTTAATAATACAGTGCAAATCCAGGAACAAAATTATTTTGAGGAAAATATATATCACAACTGTATCTTGGGCAACAATGGAATTGCATAATCTCACACTAAACCACTGAGCTAAAAAAACCAAAACAAACCAGCTTCGGGTGACTGGCCAGGAATTCAGTAAGAATAAAACACTTACTCAGAAAGAGTGAGATTTTCTGTGAGGAGAAGTTTCTACACACAAGCCAAAAGTGGGACAGTATTTTGGGTGAAACATTTATTCAGAGCAGGAATTTTTTGCAAAGTTGACACGCAGCCCAAATTTTTTTGTTTTATGCCAACCTGTAAACAATAATATTCAGATTTCCACTGGCACATCAGAACATATCAGATCATTTGTTACTTACCAGTGATGCCTAAAGTGATTTTTGATTTTTCCATTTTTATAGATTTTAGAAGTACTTGTAACTGTAGTAAAATGTAGATTTGGTATGTTAATATTTCTAGCAGCTCAAGTTCGTTGTTCATGTATCCTAACCCCTAGTACATAACAGTAGCTTAAATTCTTTTAGTTATTTAGTCTTGTTTCCAACGGAGAAGAGATGACAACTATCAGAAAGGCCTGCAGAATGAGACATAAACACAGGGCAGAGTAACCCAGAAATCAGAACATTGGAAGAACTCCAGGAGCCTGTGGAAGAGGAAAGCTGATGAAGAGGAGGTCACACGGACTCCAGACTCAAATCCTAAGAGGGTGGGACCAGGGGCAGGACAAGGCTGGACCAAGAGATGTGTGAACTAATGATTGGATGGATCATATTATAAAAATCCGTGGAAACTAGAGCTTGAAGAGGTGCACATACATGTCATCATGTATTCCTGTGGGCCGTAGGCCTGATACTAAAGGATTTTCACTTTTTATCTTATCCCACACTAACGTGGCTCAGAGTTCTGCTTTGTTGGGGTCTCTCATGGCATCACCAGCTTGAAATAAAGTGTCATTTTGAAATTATTGGCAGCATTTCCTAATTAATTATCTTTAGAGGAGTAGCCTCTGAATCCTGACTACAGTAAATTTCTGAGCTCCATGTATTTACATACCTCCCAGGGAACTTCCATGATCTCTTAAGAATGAACACTCAGCTTAGGAGAGGCACTGACAGCTTTTGGAACATGATGTAACATGAATGCCAGGCCCAGACCAAGTATCTATATTAAAACAAGCAGGAGGCTTTTCCTTCACCTCCAAACAAGACAGTGAGATGTGTGTGAACTTGAAGTCAAGTGACTGTAGTTAACCAGAAAGCTATAACAAAAATAGCTATGTCAACATCCAAATAAAAGCACCTGTCATATGAACATCCCTGTTCAGAGCAGGCATATTTAGCACAAATGTCTGCCCTGTTCCTGTGGGGTTTTTATAATTCCTGGTTACAGAATAATCATTCCTGGTGTCCCACAATCAAATTCTTAACCCTCACTGTTTTTTGTCTTAGAAATACAATCAATAGGTAGAACATCCTGAGAACTTTCAGTGCTCTCAGTGCTATCCGCACCTTCACAAAACCCAATGAATGTCTCGGATTTCTTGACCTCATGTTACCTCTGTTGTAGAGGGTCTTGTCAATTTAAAAGTTGTGTATGGCTTTTGTCAGAGGCATGATTTTATTTGTAGAACTCACAGTTGAAGTGATGAGAGGCCTGCAGGGCTTCATGTTTGCACTTTCAATTTCAGACACTAGTTAGTTGTGCAAGCAAACATTTCAGATTTGATCTGAAAAGACACAATGAACAGAGAGCCTCCAGGGTCCTTTTATCATCTTTTTAGAAGCAGTGGCATTTTGCCTCTCATTTTGCCACCTGAGAATGTTTATATCCAGGTAAGATACTTTGGGAAAAGAATAATTTTAGACATCTTGGAGATTCAAATGTCAGAATGCCAAACCACTACTATTTTCACTCATGACTCTGGCTGTGAATTTATTAAAGTTCTATTTTCAACAGCAACTAGACACCAAGGGAGAAATTCCAATGCCTAAATATAGAGATCTCGTGCCATTTTACACCCCCTAAAGTATAAAATAAGACAACTATTCCCAACCGTCAGTTTACTCACAATGTAGGAGAATCCTGTTTTCTTTAGAAGCAGCAGCTAAATATCAGATGAGGCATCTTAAAGCCTCTCAAATGACAACAGACATTTATAGTTAGGCAACTGAGTGTTTCCTCTAAAGTCTGCAAACAAATAAAGCCCAGAAAGTGATTGAACTTAGCCTGAAACAGTCACAGAGATTAACCAGTTCAGCCCCTACTGACTGCACCTCTTAGATGTCATGGAAGCTTAAACACTTGGATGTCTTCATCCAGTCTGTGCCCTAACAACTAAATGGAGGTGTCAATGTGGGAATGTGTTGTAGCTTGGAATTATTATGTAAATTCTCTCCCCTGCCACTAACTACCCATGCCATGAGTTAACAAAGGAAGTAGTTAACTGCTACCGTCTTCTTCTTGATAGCTTGGGTGGGGGCAGGTTGTCTCTGTTGTTCTTGGGGACTACACACGGCTCGGGTAGGTGTGTGTGTGTTGCGGTGGGAGAGAGGCCGTTGCTGCTGCTCCTTGCTGCGCCTGTGGAGTAAGCCAGTTTTCCCCTGCCACTGCTGTTACTCCTGGTTTCGGCATTGGGGTCCCAGTCTCTGCTCCATCTCACCACCACCTGCAGTGTCGTGACTGGCCTGCCCTGGCTGCAGCAGCGACCCAGGAGAGAGAGGTCACGGCTGCTCTCTGGGGCACACTGCAGTTCTCCGTTTTCCAGCTTTCCTTGTCCCGAAGAACACACGGGGAGAGATAGAGTTCATCTGAGAGCTCACCACTCGTCTGTCTCACTGGAGAGGGACTGGAAGTTCACCCTGCAGCCAGCCGGGCTGTGACCAACACTGTCCATAGGTCTAACTTTTCTCCAGGAGGAAACCTGCTGGTTTTTGGGGTTATTGTGTTTCAGTTTTCTTCCTGTGTTGGGGAAGCAGTTTGTTCTGGTCTCTTTACAGTTATATCAATACCTACACATATATACATATATAAACATCACAGTTAAGAACAGTTATCCTTCTTATATCCATTTTCTGATTAAAGTTCCCTTTCTTAAATTTGTTAAAGGGTGATGTGATTATTGTGGAGGAATTACCCTCTCCCGTTTGTGGGTAAACATTTTGGTTCTTCCCCTCGAAACTAAGACAGAATGCATCCCATCCTCAAACTGAAATCCATCTCACCTCATGTTTTAGGTACATACATTGTCTATCTCTACATATGGGCTGCTTGTCTAGGAAAGCGAAAAAAAGAAAGTAGGCACCTTTAGAAAGAGATTTCTCTGACCTATTTCTTTAAATCCATTTTAAACTGCAGTGAGTCACCCCTTTCTTTCCACAGATTAGCAGGAGAATCTTAGTGCTTATTTCTGATGTATCTTCTTAAAGACAAATGAGAATTCCCACTTCTGGAAAAGTGGGTATTGTTTGATGACTAGATACCTGCCTTTTAGAAGTACATCAGATGTCATCATAGCGGACACCTAAGCTGTATTTGAAAGTCTGAATTTTAAAATCCTGGATTTCATTGCTCTCCAAAACACAACTCAATACAATCCCCTCAAAGGAAACACAATTTCAAATTAAATACTTATCAGACAAAAAAATTATCGCTAGGCATCTAAATGCAACTTTGGCTTACAGACTCTATACCTTAAACTAAAAAACAAATCACAATATTTAGAAATGGATACAATTTTTTTATGTAGGGCCTTCAGGTATGAACAACACATCAATCAGTCTTAGTAGATTCAAATGGAATTTTTATCTTATTTATATTTCCCTAATTTCCAAGAATGCAATGAGGGGAAAAAGGTAAGAATAAAGAACATAAAAAAAGTCCTTGGATACAACTAGGAATTACACTGTGAATTACACTATGAAATGAAGTCCTGTCCACTCACAGGTAAGAAGTCCCTTTCCTCTTCACTTAAATCCCAACACTGGGAATTACATTTTTTGGCTTATAAATTTTCCACTGCCATAGTCTGTTTCGAACAGATTTCCAGTTTAGATGTTATAAAATAACTGCTTTTTTCAGCTGATAGAAAGTAATGATATATATGATGTATACTGGAGAGGACTTTGGTGCTCCCCTGGGTTAAAGAGATGTGAATTATTGTTGAAACAAAATAACAAAGGAACAAGTCACATCTTCCCCAGAAGTGTCTGTCATTCTGAGCAAGGAAATATAGAGGTTTATTTTCTCCTACTCATGTTATCATCATCTACATCAGTTTTCAGTGGCTCACAAGATCCTTGTTGCAAAGAAAAAAAAATAAAATCTGAAAAAAAATAAGTGTGATATCAAGGGGAAAGTCTCAACAAGTTTTTGGAGCTTTAACCACAATTGTGAACTTGATGCATTGAATAAATATTCATCCTGGATTTCTGATTTCATCCTTCTATTAGCAGCCAGACATCCATGAAATGTAATTCTCACACAGCACTGAAAATGAGGAAAACAGACGGAACACACACAACCATGGCAGGCACATGATTTCACTGGGCCCTAAATAGCAAGTTGTGAAATGTTCTGTTCTTCTGCATTTGAACAAATATCATTATGAAGGAGATGCAGGCAGGACACCCAAGTATTTACAGTTCTGTCATGAGAAAAATGTAGTCGTGTTTCCATCCTGGTAGCAAAGACAGATGCACTCCCTGAGTGTGTGTTTCATAGTTTATAACAGCTGAGCAACACACAGGCTGCTAGGTAAGAAGATCAAATGTGGGCCAGGATAGACATTTCACCTGGTCTCGAACCTCACTCTGATCCTGCAAAGGAGGGTCAGTGTTGGGTGGATTGGTCCTGTCTGCAGAATCCAACTCCTGCAGGATGAACATGTTTTAGGCTGCTCCAGCACTCTTTACTTTCTGTTTATATGCAGAAACCTGCCATCTGTGTGTCTTCTGAGATAAAATTTTGGCAGCAAAGACAACATCACACACTGAGTAATAGCCCAGTGATTCCTGGAATATACTGACTGCAGTAAAAGTAAGGATGTTGGGTAAAATGCTGGTTATGCTGGCGTCAACAGAACAGCTTTGTGAGTGTTAAGCAACTATTTGAGGATATCAGGA
Organism: Sakesphorus luctuosus; assembly: GCA_013396695.1. NCBI lineage: Eukaryota > Metazoa > Chordata > Aves > Passeriformes > Thamnophilidae > Sakesphorus > Sakesphorus luctuosus. Next base: position 300,354 of record VWZD01012197.1, on the reverse strand, counting down.
AAATGAGAAAAGAGAAAGGAGTGTATCTCTTCTTACTCAAAGCTACATCTGAGGTCACTGTTAAGACTTTATCAGTGTTATGCACACAAGAGAGGGCAGAAGACAGTTACTATTTTCAGGATCTAGAGTCTCACAGAAATTTGCTGTTGAACATCTGAAACATCAAGTGAACTTCCATAACAAATCTTTAAAATTTAAAAGCGGCTTCAGCATTGTAGAAATAAAATCCTTGCAAGCTAAACAACCCATTTAATATTGTACACCTTTAGCACAATGTAGACTTTTACATTTATACCTCTTTGCAATTTTAACTCCTTTAGATAAAATTACTTGCAATAACTCACGTATTAGTTGTAATTTTTTGTTTGTTTGTTTGTTTGTTTGTTTTTCAGGGTAGAATGCTTGTTTCTATTTGCATGGTCAAAGTAAGGATATACTAAGACATAAGATGTGATTCTGCTGAAACCTACTCATTGCACAGAATCTTATTTCATGCCCATGCTAAGCCAGGAAAAAAATGTCTGTGTCTGTTAAAGTAAAAAATAACTTCAATCCTGCATCTCATTTATGAAACTTTCCAAATTTGGCTATCAATAAAACTTTCTCTAGAAGATGTTCCCCCTTTCATCCAAAGCAGTAAAATGGCTATTTTCAAATTTTTTTGCATATGACTACATGTCACTATTAAGATCAGGAGATACAAATGACTTTGAAAATTACAAAAAGCGTTCTCACGAATCTGTCAAGCTGAATTGGTTTGTGGGCTGGTACTGTACAAAGAACATTAATTATCAAACAGCATGGAATCTGAACAACATGGTATCTGGAATATTTCTCATCAGTCAAGTGTTCAGACAGTGAATATTGGGGCAGTTTGACTGAGATCCAGGGGGTTTGTGTCTACTTATACCATTGGAGGATGTTTCCCACTATATGTTTAAAATATCTTGCCCTTTTCTGTTCTTGTATAATAAGCCATTATTTCTGCAGCCAAGGCTTCTGAAAAACATGATTTCTGTGTCAGAGGGCTAAAAATATTCCTGACACACACAGATTTAATTTTAAAAAGCAGCAGAAGATTCACAATTTGAGCTGGAATTTATTATTGATCCTTTCAGCTCGATGCCAATTTGAAATTGTGCTCTGAAACAAACACTACGCTTTCCTTAGTCAAATCCCTACAGCAACATTAAGAAAATGTAAAAACAATTGTAAAATTAACCACTGGTTTTTAGAGTATTTTATGGATTCATCATTAAATATATAGATGGAAGAACAGGCAGGAATTTGTTTTGGATAAGAACTTGCAAAACTTGCATTTTCTTATTTTTGTATTTGTCTGATACAAGCATAATTTGTGTCTTGAGAGTACCAGACTGAGACTGGAGACTCAATTTAATAAGACCTATAGGGACTAAGGAACAATATGTAATTAACCCTTGGAACTTGTCAAACTGCTGTTTTAAATCTGAAGCAACCACTTGTGAAGAAAAATCAACATAATTCAACTTCTCCTCCTCAGACTGATGTGCCCATAGAAACTGCTTCAGAAAAACTAAACTCCAGTTTGTTTCTATATATTTTTTTTGTCATAAGAAAATGCCTGAATGTCTCACATATTTGAAATCCAGAATCCCAAAATTGCTCAGATATTTATATCCCTACTGTGCCCAAACTAAGGTCAAGAACCAATCTACTTGCTCACTCTCTCCCTCTCTATCCAGTTGATTTTACCATCAGAGCTCTCTTGATACCTACAGTTCTGGGTAAGGCCCAACTGGCATCATTTTGGCTGGGCTGAGCACCTATGTCACCTTTCTTTGGTGATCTCTCTTGAGTGTCCTAGTCTAGAAAGCATCTTCTGGGCATGCTTAAAGTACATGGAAAAGAGCAAACTGCAGCCCAAATACAGTGCCTAGGAGTGCTTTCACCCCAAATCAAAAAAGCTCATTGCAAGGGCTGGAAAGGGAGAGGATTTCGGGACTGAAGGAATGGAGTAGAGATACATGGCTTAAACATAGTCAACACCCATTTACTACTATAAGTCCCCACCTTATGCCTTGCCTGGCAAGTCCTAAATTTAAATTCATTCTTTTGGCTTTGACAATTTAGCAGTCCTTGTCTGTCACTCTCAGCCCTCAAACAGAAGTTTGCCTGCTGGAGCACAGGCTGCAGAAGATATGTGTGATGAGAGTTTCCAACATGTTTCTTTAGTGAGAGAACCCTTTCACCAATATATCATCTAATAAACTGAACTCTTAAGTGAACCACAGATGCCTCCCACCCTTAGTCTTGTTGGCTGGTAGGGTGCAAACATCCCATAGAGGGACAGAGGAGACGAGCATGACTGTGTCTTTAACCTTCCAGACATCTCACAACCGTCATTCATCTGTCAGGGGCTTCACATCTGAAACTCCATCCCTTAAGAAGCCAACAAAAATTCTTACTGGTGCCCTTTATTTCTAAACTTTCTGAAATTTGAGTATTTTGAAAGAAAAACCACACATGTAGAGAGACTAGGACTTTCCTGGGGAGAATCAATTTTGGCAGCAGGTACAGTTAGCAAGCTGCAGCTGCAAGTTCCAGTCTTTGTACACCTCATTTATGGCACAGCCTTTCTCCAGAATAAGCCTTTTAGTGATGTTTCAGTTGTTAAGGTTGTAATTCTACAGAACCAGCACATCACAGACTCCCTCTGAAATCACCAGCCATTTTGGAGGCATAAAGGAGCACATTGGATTTCAGTGGGAATTCAGTACACTAGAAAGCTTATGAAGAACCCTGCTTCTTAACGAGTATGTTTTCAAAGAAACTGCTTTTACAAGGCTAGTTTGTGAACTGCTAGCTAAGCAGCCAGGTGCTGGAGCTCGTTCCAGAAATAGCAGGTCTTAAAAATGACAACCACTGTATAAAAATAAGATGAGGAGAATATAAATTCTGAAGAGGAGAAAAATTAGTTTCCACACTTCAGATAATTTAGGAGTTTGGCTAAAATGACTCTGAAATGCGTCAGTAGCAACTGACCACATGTGGCCTTTTCTGAGAAAAGTTGTGGATGTTCATGCATAAAGCCTCTCATAGAAACATAGAATGCTAGAATATCCCAAGTTGGCAGGAGCCCACAAGGTTCATGAAGTCCAACTACTGGCATTGCACAGGATAACCCCAAGAGTGACACCATGTCCCTGAGAACATTGTCCAAATGCTCCTCGAACTGTTTCAGGTTTGGTGCTGTGACCGCTTCCCTGGGGAGCCTGTTCAGTGCCCAACCACCGTCTGGGTTAAGAACCTTTTCCTAAATCCAAATTAAACCTACTCTGACACAGCTTCATGCATTTCCTTGGGTCCTGTAACTGGCCACCAGAGAGCAGAGGTCAGTGTCTGCGTGTCCTCTTCCCTTGTGAGGAAGTTATAACTGCAGTGAGATCTTCCTGAACCTCTTGTTCTTCAGGCTGAACAAGCCAAGTGACTTCACACACTTCTCATGTGGCTTCCTCTCTAAGCCTGTGGTCTAAGACACTGTATTTCACTACTATTGCTAATGGTAGGGAAAACAGATAAATGCCGAAACTTAGTGGTTCTACAAAACCCATCACATGGGAACTTCATCACTGTTTCATCTCCTTGTTCCCCTGGGAAGTAAACTTACATTATCATCCTTATTCTATAACTATGTGTAGGCAGTGAAATGTTTGCTAAGAGCAGATCAGGAGAAAAGTGCTGAAAAGAGAATGCCATAAGCACATTCACAAATGATCAAACTCAAAGCTCCCTCTAGACCTGTAACATATTTTTAGAGACAAAGAAAAAAAAAAAGATCCATCCAGCCCTCAGCAGTAATGCCCTTGCTCCCAGGCAGTACTTCTCCAAGCAGCTTGGGGTTGAAAGAGGCCTTAAAAATCAATTCATTCCAACCCACCTGACATGGGCAGGGTAACTTCTACTAGATCAGGTTGCTCCAAGCCCCATCCAACCTGGCTTTAAACACTTCAAGAGATGGGGCATCCACAGCTTCTCTGGGCAACCTGTTCCAATGCCTCACCATCCTTACAGTGAAGAATATCTTCCTAATATTCATTCTAAAACTACCCTCCTACTATTTCCGACTTTTGATTTGCCTTTTTGTTTGCTCAGCAGATGCTTGCATGAATTTTTCTGTCTTCCCCATGTCTTGCACTCTAAGCAATGACTTTAGAGCATTAGTTGTGTTAACTACTGCGGATTTGGAGGATTTTCTTCCTTGACTATTTTTCCTCATCAACTGACACAGAAATTCTGCTTCCACAGAAAAGTTCATCTGGGCTTGACTTGACTTTTAGTGAAATCAAGGACAGGTTGAACATTAAACACAGCTTGTGTTTTGGTGGAGAGTGTGTTAAACCAGGTGTCAGAAGAAGGGAAAATCCTATCTTATTCCACAAGGAAGATGACAGAGAAGCCAATATACAGCTGACAAATTCATATCAGGTAGAGGATGATACTACAGTGATAACAACAAAAATAACAAAGTATACTAATCTTTTGCAATCTCAAGGTAAGTACCTTTCTAAGAGCCATTTAGTGGATTATCCTAAAATCCTCACTATCAGCATGTAGTTCAGTTAATCCAGGGTTGGGGAAATCCAGGCTAAAAATGAAAAATCACAGGTACCAAAATAAAGGGAAAGAAAAGGGAAAGAGTAACAGGGAGCTGTAGAGACACAGCTGTGAGTCCATAAGCATACACAGTGACATGAATCTCCTCTCTGCTCACAGAGGAAAACGGCTTCACCTCTCACCTTATCTGAACCAACAAAAGCAAATCTGATCTCGGAAGCATTCTGCAGTAGGAGTATAAAGATGATAATTGAAAGTTTATTACTTAACGCTTGGCAGAGCTATTTCCCATGGCAATTTGATAAATACCTTGACTTTTCTGCCCGTCATAACCTCAGACGTTTATTGCCTCATTTGCTATAACAAACGTTCAGTTATCTTCTGACTACCCAGCTTATATTTAACAGACCATGCAGAGGGAATGCTGCTACTTAGAAGAAAGCCCAGATGAGACTGGAATTTCAGGGAGCAGGGAAGACAGCAGCTTTTCAGAGAGCTGCAATCCATCTTACACAAGAAAAGCTGCTCAGTTGAAGGAGAAATCCTGCAAAGTCTAAATAAAAAAAAATGAAATAAAATTTTCAGACAGAAAGGAGATAATACACAGTGAATCATAGAATCATGAAGATTGGAGAGGATCTCCAAGATCATCAAGTCCAACATTCAACCAAATACCAGCATGACCATGAAACTGTATCACAAACTGCCAGGTCTACTTGTTTTTTGAGCACTTCCTGGAATAGTGACTCCACCACTTCCCTGGGGATCTTGTTCCATTGTTAAAGTCCTCTTTTAGTGAAAAAATTCTTTCCTAATATCCAACCTGAATCTCCCCTAGTGAAACATGAGGCTTTTTCCCCTTGCTGTATTACCAGTTGCCTGACAGAAGAGGAAAAAAAAAAAGGAAGACAATTGCAATGTAAAACATCAGTGCTGTTATTTTCAGTGTCTACCTTTGTGCTTCGGTACTTCCAGCACCTGAAGAAGATCAAAGGACCTCAACGAAACCAATGGAATATAATTTCCAATGGAGCCAGTATGAGAAGCTTATTCTTTGGTCTGCATTTCTCTGATACTATTCTAATTAGCTGCATTATGATGGGAATGCCTAGAGGCTCAATTATTTCATTTCACCAGGGATGGCTCCTGTATTAATTTTTAAACATTACATTTTAAATATTTACTGAAGTTATTAAGAACTTATGATTAAGATTCCAAGTCCCTTTTTAACAACAAGAAGGATTCAACTGTCTTCTAAAAAGTTCTATTTGTTTTACCATTCAGCTAAACCTTAACATTTATAGGGAAATGTTAACCTGTCTTACTTTTTCATAACTCTTTAATGTGAAATCATTTGTGATGTGGGGATTTTTTCTATTTATTTTATTCACACATTTCATATGGAGATATTTCTGGTGAGAGAATTAATTCTTTCAGTAATAAATTTCACACCCTGGATTAAGAGAACAGAGAGGATAAATGCAAAAATGAGGAAACTATGAAAATGTGAATAATTTATAAATATTTGACTCTTGTCTTGAAATTCCAGATCTCAGACACAACTGGATTCAGAAATGTTCATAATATGGTACACAAAGGCAAAACAGGGGGAAATAAAAGCTTTCTAAATTGTAATGGAAAATTATGAACAACACTAAATTATTTAATTCTGAAGTTCATAGGCAAGTTGACAAGTACCAGAAATGTTTATATATTTCTGTGTATTATTTTCATTGAACATTTGAACCAGTGTCCAGAGAGGCTGTGGGATCTCCATCCAAGCAAGTCCCTGAGCAATGTAATCTAATTTTGAAGGTAGCTTTGCTCTAGGCAAGAGAGTTGTATAGGTGACTTATAGAAGTCATCTTAAACCAGTCTATGACTCTATGTCTATAAATTATAGAGTATCTTAAAACACTTTCAGTGAAATTACATGGTGTACATCTCCAGGAAAAAAAGCATTTGGCCAATCTCTCCTGCAGGTCCAATTTCTCTGGGATTTGGAGATGCAGAGAGAAAGCCACAAATGCAAGGACATGGCTGAATGGGAACGCTGAGCAGTCCCTGTGACCATGACTAGATCCCTGCAAAGCAATATTAGGGCATTCTTCAGAGACAAAGGTTGCATTTTGAATCAGAACCAATGGTGAATTTAGAAGTGTCCTATGGCAAACTTTCAGTGGAATATAGTCTTGGAGAAGTTTTTTCTTCTTTTTTTTTTTTTTTTTGAGAGTTACAGATTATTTGTTGTTGATTTTTTCAAGAGATGATTTTGGAAATGCTAATGTGTTTCAGTAGCTTTCAGTTTTAAAGTTTGTTTTTCAATCTCAAATGAAAATTTCATCACAATCAATACCTTCTTGTAAAATTATTACCTTTTTCTCATAAAAGCAGATTTTCCAATAGGAAAATAACTTCTTGACAATTTTTTTTCCTCCAGCTTGATCTGTGATATTTGTTCAGCACATTTGTGGTGGGTTGACCTTGGCTGGACAGAGGTGCACACCAAAGCCAGCCTAACATTTCCCTCCTCATCTGGACAGGGCAGGAAGAAAAAAAGATGGAAGGACAAAGAGAGATCACAACCAGTTACCACTGTGGGCAAAATAGATGTGACTTCAGGAAAATCAATTTAATTTATTACAAATTAATTCAGAGTAGGACAGAAAGAAAAAACCTAAATCTTAAAACACCTTCACCCTCACCTCTCCCTCCTTCCTGGCTTCAACTTCACTTCCAATTTCCCTGCCTCTTTCATCTCAGTGGCACAGGAAGATGGGGAATGGAAGTTGCAGACAGTTCATCACATGTTGTCTCTGCTGCTCCTTTCTCCTCAGCAAGAGGACTCCTCATGCTCTTCCCCTGCTACAGTGTGGAGTCCCATGAGAAACTGTCCCCCCAGTAAAACTTTCTATTCCCTGTTCATTAACTGTAGTATCATTGTGACTTAGGCCAAAAATGAAAATGAAAATAAACTAAGAACAAAATACTCATCCAACCTGAAGCAGTGGAGATGAAATAAATAGATCTTTGCTCAATTACATGAAGGGCCAAAACTGCAACATAATGTACCAGATTTGCAATGACACCTCAAAATCAACCACTTTTACCTATTAAAGAATTCCCATTTTGACCATTCACAGAAAAGTCTTCTCATCTTCTTACTCAGCCCTGCAGAGTAATTTCTCACTTGTTTTCATCTCTGCTCATCTAAGTACTTCTGTTCATACACTATCCTAATATCAATATCCCCAAGCTGATTGACTGGGCTTTCTTGGTTCACAGATGAGGAATTAGGTGGGTTTGGCAGGACTGAGCATTCAACAGTTGAAGTGATTCTTCATGGTGCTCTGTGTTATCCTGATTGTTATGGGCAAATCCAAGGACCTGCACCTGCTGGTGGAAGCTATGGGTCCAGTACAATTGTAGTCTAACTAAGGTGGCACTTAGAGCACTCAGGATTTAAACAAAAAGCAGGTTAAGCCCTTGATGTCAAAGGTCTGTCACTTCTTTTCTGCAATAAGGATCTTCTCTACAACAATTTTCTCTGTCCACTGAGAACTCTGCATACATAACACAGAATCATCTTATACAATAAGAAAGGTTGATAACATCAGTCAAAACATTTAGCCTGGATGACAACGGCCATAAGATGCAGAAAAGGGAATTATGATCAGAGGTAAGGGAAAATATTTTTCACTCTGTGTGGTTGCCCACTGAGAACTTGCCTAGAGAGGTGATGGAATATCCATCTCTGGGGATATTTAAAACTCAACAGGACATGGCCCTGTGCAACCTGGTATATCTTCAAAGGCACCACTGCTTTGGGACCACGTCTCGAGGAGTCCCTTCCAACTCAAATTAGTCTTTAATAATATAATTGCAGTCCTTTGCAGTCCTTTGCAGCTGCGACATGCTGACAGACAGCTAAATCGAGTCATGGTGCCTGACTGCAAATCCACAGTATAAGGATGATCCTCTCCCAGGACGCATAGCTAAATCAGGGCATTTAAAACTGCACATCTGTGTTGTTACAACAAGAAGGATAAAAGGGGAAAGGGTACCAAGAAGTGCCACATTTGCTGGCATATGTAGAGAAATGTCATCAGCTATAGAGAAACTCATCAACTGTGGAGAAGCTCATCAGCGAAGATTTTGTGGCCCTTTCTTCAGGAGCAAGAATATTTCAGAGCAAAATTAAATGCATAACTCATCAGTCATAACTGTAAGAAAAAATTCTTCAAGTGTTACCCAAAGGCTATCAGATCCACCTCCTCTATGTCCTTTCTTTCTACCCCAGGACTCTGCAACATCATGATTACAACCTGAAAACAATCAGATAAGCAGAACAGGCTGCAGGTACTGTCTCAAGAGGGGAGTAGGTGAAAGCTCTGTAGATCTTTGAGCTCTTATAAAAAGCCCCTGGCAAATGCCTATACAGAGTTCCTCACAGCTATGAGACTCAAAGCTTGTACTGACCCACCTGAATCCCTCTGTGCTTCTCAATCTTTCAAGAGAGCAGAGGGAAGAGTGTGGCCCAGGATGAAGGTGAGCACTGTGGGCTGGTGCTACAACAAGCACAGGGGTCTTTGGCCTGTGAGATCCAGGGGTCAAGCTGTAAAGGTGAAAGATTGGCAGATGCCCAAGTCAAGGTACCCTTGTCATTCCTTGCCTCACACTGCCCATGTCAACCATGTGACAAAGTTAGGAGTAAGAGCAGGAGTGAAAGAAATGAGACTGAAAGACCTGATGGGTTTGGTGTAAGGCAGACCAAAGAAAAATACTGTGCAAACTTAAATCTGTACCTGTGCTCACACACTGCAGCAATATGTGGAGCAATTGATAGACAGGGTCAGCATCTTCTCCATAGTATATCACTTTCTATATTTACATTTTTAGCCTAATTCAGAGAATACTGAGAGAAGGTGAAACCTGAAAATACTCACTAGTAGCTTTCATTTCCTCACTTGACAGAACTTGGTTTTAAAACTGTAGGAAAGCATTATCTCTGGAATAAAACTACAAGTAAATGTGTAAATTGTAATAACTGTTTTCTCCAATCCATGGGCTGGCCTTTGTTGCAGAAGGATCATCACTTTTTATAGGATTGTCCCAACAATTTGCGTTGTGAAAGAGGTGAACAAAGAGAAAGAGGCTAAAGGAGGATGAATTAGAAGTCTGGAACAGGATATAAATTTCCTGGTTGGGAAATATAAAGATCAACATAAATGAAAATGCTGTTCCTCTTTTCACCCTATCCTTCCTCTCTAAATGCATAGAGGAGTAGATATAAAGTATATCTAAATGTTTTAAAAATACCAGGTTGAAGTATTTTCTATTCTCTATGGCAGTTTTAATAAAAGCAAGAGCTTTATTTCATTAAAAAAAAAATGGAGAGAAGAAAATGAGACCACTGTCACCCCTTATCTTAGTGTCTATGTCACTCCTGAGAGGCAGAGTGCTGACCTTTAAATCCTCCATCTTCCCAAACCAGAATGGGGAGCCCGGTACTCGCTGTCCTCACAGTCCTCTAATCAGGGAAATGCTAGGATAGTTCATCCAGTTTTTGCCAAGTGTATGTGTTCAAATTTGTACAAATAATTAAAAACTTGATTAGTCAGAGAAAATTTATCTTCAAGTGAGGCTGAAGAATTTGGAGAGAGTGCAAGACACATTGTCTCCAACTGCACTCTCATTAATGTTTAATTTTTTAAATACAAAATAGCACAATTTAAATCAATCAATAAAAAGCCAGTCTGAAATTTAAAGCCCTCTACAACACTGGCAAACTTCTCTCCCGGGAAAAGGGAAATTAATTTGTGCTCTGGGTAGTCTACTCTAGCGATCAAACCACCTGAACAGAGGATTTAAAATTCCTAAAATCTCATGGATGGCACTTGAGCTTTGATGTTACTTAACTCTAAATGTGAGAAGCATGGGGGCTGCAGCTGCAAGAGCACTGCAGGCAAAGCAGAGATTTTCTGATGTCTCTTTGCTCACCTCTCCTTTAAAGAGCTTTTGAACACCTGCAGCTCATATTAACTGCAATTGCGGAAGCCAAACCAGTGTGGAAATCAGCCCCTATGCCCACATCACAAAGTGCATTAAAATAGAGCACTCTGGTACTTCAACATCAGCAAGTCACTAATAATCTAAATAACTAATAATTACTGAAAACCACCTGTATGTAGCGCGCCTGGAAGTCCTCTGTTCCTGAAATACCTTGCAAAAAAATGCCTCACCCTTTCAACATCTAATTTAGCTCAATATACTATCTGCACACCTGCTTTTTCAAATAGCTATTAAACAAATAATACTGTATTAGATCCTTTTTTTTTTTTTTAAACAACCCACCAATTCAGAATTTACTCCCATCTCTCTGAATAATTTCTGTGCCAGGAACAGACTGAAATACCAATATAGTAATTTTAGGAGCTATTCACTGTTGCTAAGAGGACATCAACACAACTGTTAGCCAGCAGCAGAGATAGTAAAGCATAAGAGAATAATGTTGCAGTGGATTTTTTATTTAGCTTCACAATCTAAATCAAGGGAACAATAGAAGCTATTTTCTTTCATTGCAAAATCTCCCATTAGTAGTTCAAGTCATTTAGTCAGTTGAACAGGCATTTATTCTAAACACATCCACCAATGAGCTGTTTTAGTGCAGTCAATAAATCACCATTATTCTCATTTAGGAAATAAAATATGATTTTCAAAACAGAGGACAAACATTGATGTTCATTATAACAGGCATGTAACTATCTGTATAAGAAATGTGGGATCCCATCGACTACAGCATACACAAGATTTTTGTGTCTGCAGAGGAACAGGATGGTGCATTAATTTCCATTCCAACTAGTGTAGACCTGCACATGGCAAATGTTCAAAATCTCATCATGTAAGCTCACTTGTTGTATATATCCACAGCTGCCAAGATCATTCAGCAATGGATTTGATTTTGGTTTTAGGAGATCATCTGCAGCTTCAGATTTGTACAGTAATGTGTTCATTCATTTACCTGAGTTGAAAGCATCAACTCAGGTCAGGAGGCAATAATTCCCCCTGGATTTATAGGCATAGTGGTACTTTCCTATCAACACTAACCACTGGACATTAAAGTCATTAGAGCTGCAGAATGCAGAGCAAAGTGTCAAACTTGACTTTTATTGTGTAAAGCAAACATCATATAGCTCACCTTTTTGAATATATTCATGATCTAGAAAAACTTACTTCTTAGTACATTACTTACATTGTACCCCAGGTGTGCAGCATTTATTTAAATAGAGATTTTTATTTATTTTTTTTTTAGAAAAAAGACGAGGTATTTTTTTCTTTTATTAAAACTGGAAAGTGAAGAAGGATAAAGGAAAAACTGAAAAGGTACAAGGTGTCACCTGACATGTCGATGATTGCTCCATCTGTGAACTTAGATACAGGTTGCCCAGGGAGGTCATGGAGTCTCCCTCTCTGGAGACATTCCAAACCCACCTGGACACATTACTGTGTCATCTCCTCTGGATGACTCTGCCTTGGCAGCGGGGTTGACCTGGGTGATCTCCAGAGGTTCCTTCCAACCCTCACAATTCTGTGATCTCTAATCTATTTGATAACATCACCCCTGAACTCAAACAGGAGCAATGCAACTCATAGCAGGATATGAAGCTGGGAATGGATAGACAGCCAAAATCTTTTAAGAAAATGAATGCAAACAGGATTATAGGAGTATCTTTTTGGTTACTTTCTCTGAGGTGTTTGGTCAACTGTTTCTTTATTGCTTAGTTGCCATTTGAAGATTTAATAAGAATTAGTTTAATGGGAAACAAAAAAAAACAAATTTAAAAAAGAAAGAAAAGCCAATATTTCTACGGTCAACATCATGTGTGGGAAAAAATATTTTTAATTTTTTTTAAGTTCTATTTGATTCTTTCTTATTGCTTAATGAAAGACTAAAATAAGAAACCACTTCATTGACTAGAAATCAAAAATACTAAAATGATATTTAAAAAGAATACACTACATAATCAAACCTTGAGTAGCTGAGTTTTCTTCCCTTCTTGACTTTCAGCTCATAACACTTTTATACTATTATAAGTAGCATGGTAGAAATATTCTAAGGAAGAAGGATGATTTCAAAGGGCAGTGTCAGTGTCACGACAAGAGACAGAAGGCTGCACACCAGCCTTGACAAACTGATACCAAAAATGAAGATTTTAGAGGAATTGACTCAAGTCCCTTCAACCTTTCTCTTACATATGAACATTATATTTTAAATTACGGAAAAATTGCTAGTCATCCACTTTAAAACCTTCAGATCAACAAGCCACAACAGCAGACAACAGGAAATGTAAATATTGACCCAGTCTGAGCTGGAGGAACAAGATATGAAAGATATCATCCTCCTTTGACTCTGGTACACACGAAGATTGACCTTAGGAGCTGTATTTTATTGGCCTGCATACATATGGCACAACCTGGGTCAACAAGTTTCTTCACGGGAGCAGAAATCCTTTGTTTTCCTCTTTCCCCAACCTAAAACCCTCTCTCCACTGCATTATTTTGGACGTGAGAAATCAATATTCAGCCATGGACTGCACCTGATCCAGCAACCTCAAACCCAATAATCCACTATCGATGCTTCAATCAGGATTTCAGTAAAGAAAGCCCAAGTTTAGCCCAGGAGACTAAGTACTGTCAAACTGGCATACAAATATGTTAATATGAATTCAGGCATCTAAACAGTCAAGGTGGGAGCTGAAACATCAGGGAGCTTGTCAGGAATTTGAAATACCCAATATAATTTAGTTTTAGATAAATTCCTAATTAAATTCTAAAAGCTTCTATACTCAGTCAACACCTGAAAACAATGAAGCAACTCCCATTCCCTGCTTCCTAGGAATTTTCACATTAAAACATATAAAATCCTTATATTTTGAAACATAAAATTCCAGGTGTGTGGAATCACTGGATTAATACACTTTAATGCAGCAAGAAATGAACACAGGAGGTGTCTACATGCAATACTTTGTGAAGTTGGTATGTCTTCATTCTTCCATGCGTGTCAACAGCCCAGAATGTTTTGTCACTACAAAACAGTGGGTAAATGCTTTAATAGGAAACAGTATGTACTTCACTTCTCAGGAGGGTGAGGGAATAGCTGGGTATGTGAAGACTGCAAGTAAGATGTGAAGATAGATCAGCATTGAGAGATTTCCTTAGTCAACAGATCACAGGCACTGGAAGACAAGAAATGCCATGGCTGAGACTTACTCATGATATGTTTGTTAGAAACTAAAGGAAGAAATAGAATAACAGAATGGTTTGGGTTGGAAGGGACCTTAAAGCCCACCTCATTTCCACCCCTCTGCCAGGGCCAGAGACACCTTCCACTAGACCAGGTTATTCAAAACCCTCTCCAACCTGGCAATGAACACTCCCAGGGATGGGGCAGCCACAACTTCTCACACAATATGCGTACTGACATGAGCATACATCACAAAGATATCTGCACAAAATCATACACACATATTGATTTATATAATGTGAGTGCAGGAGAATTCTTTATATCGTTTCCATGCTTGTTGCTTTCATGGTACATCATGGCAAGACCTAAATGTTTCGAGGGCCACATTCCTGTAGTTTGTCAGTATGGCTGGCAATTCCCACAAAAGGAGTGATGATAAAAGGGCTTTGTTCCATAGCTGAGCCACAGTGTCTAAGAATATCCGAAATCCTTATCCAAAGCACAGAGAGATGGTGAATGAAGACTTGTACAAACATATTGAATGCATGTCATTACTGAAAAGCAGATCCTGCAGTTTTAAGAGTGTTTTTTTTTGGTGATTTGTGCAGAAAATGTTTCAAATTGCAGCCAGTTGCTATGTTGTTGTCTCATCCCCAAGCTTTGGTACTTGCCACTGAGGGAGCAGCCTTTTAAATGGCTGGCTCACATCCAGACCCTTAAAAGGGCACCCTCAAGTTTAATGACCCAGATAAAGATGAAACAAGTTACAGAAGCAAAATCAGTCAGAAATAAAAAAAGACTGGGTTCCTGCAGCAAGCCCAGTCAGTACCAGACTCTGCCTTTCTGATACAGGAATCACTCAAAACAAGAGAAAAAATCACAGATGTGATTACTGTTCCAGAATCACTGAGGAATTTTCTGGCTTTGGAATTTTTCTTTTTTAATTTTTCATTTTAGTTGCTGTTAATAGGCATTCATGTCACTATCTGAATTAAAGACCATTAAAAGAAAATATCTCTTACAGGCAGAACAGTGAGACTTTTTTGAACCCTTTGCTGCTTGTAGAAGGTCAGTGTGGCTTTCCACAGAAAAATTCCTTGCTTATGCACATAAGAGTTTTCATTCCAGAAAGTTCAAACAGATCAGAAGAGCTGTCTAACAAACTGTGTTTTTCATCATCATTAGATGATCTCCAAGGTGTTGTGTGGTTTGATGCTATTGAAAACTAAAATGTTTCAGATATTCTTGGATAGAAAATTAAAAGTATGCATGGGGTTCATTGTCAGATGTCTCCGAAGATACATATTTCACTGTTCTGTATAATTTGGAGTCTTGCAGATTCATGTACAGAAATACCACATTTTCATAACTCATCTGAGAAGAAATTAAATAATATCTATTCATCACCCGTGAGTACACAATTGTTGGAGGAGACCAGACCGAGAAAGAATTACAGGCGCCGGGCAGATGAGTACACTGAGGCCCGGGACCCCGGGCAGCGCGTGCAGCGCAGCGACAGGATCGGGACCATGAGGCTTTCCGGATGGACACTGTACCCTTAAAAGATGGCTACGATCCAAGTTTCTTCTTCCCACAATCCCCTGGAATTCTCCCACGTACCCCTGGAATTCTCCCACCGACCTCATTCTCCCTATTGGTCCTTTTGCCACTCCTCCCTTCCCTCCTCCCCTTCGTTTGCATGCACCCAATGGAGTGCGTGACTCCTCCCCATCTCCTCCCCATCTCCGCCCCTCTTCCCCGCCCTCATCCGGGAACTTTGTGCGCGCCCCCTTATAAGCAAGCGCGCTCCATTAAAATCATGCTTTTCCTCGTGGACTCTCGCCTGGTGTGGATCTATTCCGTCCGGAGGGGTCGCTGGGCCAGGAGCAGGAGGAGCCGACCCCAGCTTCTAAGGGGCATGATCCTAAGGAGCGCCGCCGCCGGCAGCTCGCCGCTTTCCTAGCCTTGCTCCTGGGAGCATGAAAAACCCCTCCACTATATTAGTGGAATTATTAATCCATTGAGACACAATGGCTTTTAATATAGCTTGGGGTAACTGCTCAAAGAATTAAATAGCCGAATTTACAACCAAATTAAACCACATAGAGGTTTAAAACTCCTATGAACTATAAAATAATCTTCCTATGCTTATGAGTTCTGCCTCTGTTTTCCTCAGTCAATTCAACCAGCATACTTGGTCAAAAGACAGAGTCACTATAAGCATCATTTTTATTCACTACACATTAGTAAATATTCTAGTCACTAAAAATTTTGATGAAATTATCTCATCTAGTTAGCTCTTGGATCTTCCCATTATTTGTGTGGTGTTTTTTTTTTTTTTTTTTGGTTGGATCCAGAGCAAATAGAATACAAATTTGCTGGGCATCCTGCTCCCATATTAAGGTGGAAGAATGATTCCATGGACATCGGGCTACCTTGTGAAACAAGAAATCTGAATTTGTTTCTATGCTGAGACACATTTTAATTTCTTTGTCTCTTTACTCCTTTTATGGAAAAACAAAACCAGAAGCACCCCAAGCCCACAGAATCAATACCACTCACTTGACCCAAAGGCTGTAATTAAATGCTCACATCCCAGCAAAGTACATGAGGCACTGTTGTTCTCATACTATTTCCAAAAATTTCTTCTTGATCCAGCCTCAAGGCGACTTGTGCTTCAGTTCTTGCAGGTATCAAACTGGTTTCCATAAAGGCTCACCAACCATTTCTACCTCATACCACATGTAGTCTTTTTTAGCGCATATTTCACAAGATAGCTTTGGAATTGGCAAGTGGAAACCTGGCTGAAGGGCTTGTACAAAGACTACCAACCCACATTTACCCTTACTGCAGTCTCATGGCTTTTTTGCCTAGACCTAAAATCTCTCCTTGAATACATTTGAAATTTTTTGTATGGCACTGATTACAGGCAGACAAAAGGAGTCTTTTCAAACCTTTACTGCTTCCGTCAAGTATCATCTCTTTTCTAAGCCTTCATACCTTCATAGAACCACAGCCCATCCTGAGCTGAAAGGGGCTCACAAGGATCATTGGGTTCAACTCCTGGCCCTGCACAGGACAACCCCAAAAATCACACCTTGTACCTGAGAGCATTGTCCAAGCACTTCTTGAGCTCTGTCACTTGGTGCTGTGGACATTGCCCTGGGGAGCCTGTTCCAGGGCCCAACTACCGTCCGGGAGAAGAACCTTTATCTAATATCAAACCTAAACCTTCTCTGACACAACTTCAGAGCATTCTCTTGGGTCCTGTCACTGGTCCCCACAGAGAAGGGATCAGTCCCTGCCTCTCTGCCTCCCCCGTGAGAAAGCTGTAGGCCATCAGGAAGTTTTATTTGTCCTATGTGGAATATATACAGAATACTGTAAAAAACCTGATTGTTCGGGTAAAAAAACTAGAACTTGGTCAGTTTATCACTTCAGAGGTAGAGCTATGCTGGGATCTTCATGCTATCTTTTGCTACAATTGTAGTTTTTAAATAGCTTCTGTCTGACAGCCAACCAGCAAGCAATTTCAAACAAACAAGCAAACAAACAATCAAAAGGTCACAGATAAATTTAAAGCTTAAATGTGTTAAATTTTAATCAAGAATGATCAGCACAGAATGGCTTAATTCTTTACTGGTTTCTATCCATACAACTTGACTAACTCTGATAGGAAAGGGCAAGGAGCAGAATTTTATTTTTCTGAAAGGCAGGGAACTGAGAGTGTCTTATGAAGTCAGGCTGCCCCACAGTCATTGTCTCTGGAACAACACACAACAAGTTTGACCAGCAGTAGTTTCAAAGAAGGGTCACAATCTCCATTCCCTTCAAGTGCTTTCAGCTATAAAAATGTATCAGCTTCTCAAAAAAAACACCCCAAAAAACCACTGGATGTACATACGCAATGTGGTGTTTGTGGTGGTCTTTACATGTAAAAGCGTAAGATATACAGAAAACCAGAAATTGTATGACTTTTGGTCACATCATGGTATGAAAATTACATAGAATGCCCACAAAACAGTGTTGAGAATTAATATGGAAGACACACTCAGTAACCACATTGAGACAAAGTACAAGAACTGAGTACCAAGCACATACAACCATGAAATGCTGGAGGATATTGAAAGAACTTTGTGTGAGATTTGGCTCCACATTTGCACCTAAGAATTCAGGTGGCTATATGTGCACCCAGGTACTCTCTCCATTTGCAGCCAATAGAATTAGTGGAGACTGGAGGGTTTCCAGTCCACTTTAAACCAGGAAAATCAGAATTGCAGTCAGCTGAGTACATTGTTTCTAAGTTTCTCATTATTTCCCAGAATTTTAATAGTTTTGAAATTCTTTATAAAACCCTTAATTTCTCCAGGAACCTATTTGAAACCAGTGCCAGTAGTAGTCACTAAGCCTCAATTTACTTAATACTTACTCCCTCCTCATCAATATTCGTAGTCCCCCTCACACAAAGTGCCACAGAGTACAAAAACATTTATTAAAGCCTGGATCTTTATATTAATATATGAAAAAAATTGTGTTTTTAAAAAAATTACTGTTAACTTTTTTCCTGAATGTAGTCAAACATCAGATCCAGGAAAAGTTAGCAGGTAAAGTGCTTTTAAAGTTATATAAGTCACAAATAATATTTGTCAACTTAGCTGACCTTAATATGGTAATTAACACAGAATTAATCTCTCTTGAGGAGATATAAAACATATGAAATCCAGACAATCTAGAATCCAGACCAGCAAAAGGGTTATATAAAAGGGATGTACGGAACCATTTAGTCAACAGCACTGCACTAATCTTTTGAAAGGAGATTCTAAATGCTAAATTATAAAGTGCTAGAATAAATAAAACCTTGAGGACTTTATTCCTAACCCAAAACGGCAGAATATTAATTACATCCTCAGAAGGAGATCATTTCATATGCATAAGCACAGTAACCATCCTTTTGCTAGAGGCTTTTGTCAACAGGGAATATTAATTCATTAAAAAGAAAAGGAAAAAACAAACAAACAAACAAACAAAAACCAAAGCAACCAAACCTTGACACATTCTGTCAGTTTTATGGCAAGGGCAAGGAATAAATGTGGCAAGAGCATTTCATGGCCAAATCATTGACTCAATCTCTTTAACAAAAAACCCTCTAGCTAACACCTGAAGAACAGGGATATGCTATTGGAAAAAGAGATTCAAACTTGGTTTTAAAAATAAAAACTGCACAAATGTTCAAGGAAGGGGAATAAATTCACCAAGAAATGAGAGCAGTGAACAAAAGAAGGGTTAAGGAGATAAAGTCCTCACACAGCCTCACACAGAGAACCCATAATCTCAAAAGTCATGAAAAATAAGCAAGTATTTGCTATTATCTATCCCTCAATAACTTCCAGGCACTTTTCTATCAGGACTTATTCTTGTTCCTTTGAATCTTCAGTTACTTTGAGGGTCCCAAAATGTTGAAATGTGATCCTGAGATGAGACTGAAAAAACTACAGAAGAAACTCAAAGCTGAATTCTAAAAGTACCATGCTACAGGACTGTAAAACCGTGTGAGCAGCATCAAACTGGCAAGGCACCACCCAAACCCACTTGCCTTAGGGGCCTTTGGAATGCAAAACTGTGGTTCATGCAACTCATCAGTACTGGCAAAAAAAAAAAAGGGCAGTTTTCAAACAGGAGTGTTTACTTTCTCCTAGTGCCTCAGAGGTCTTCATAGAGCCCCTAAAGACATCTAAATATGATAAATACATATAGTAGATGCGCCTGCACTTAAATACTTGTAGGTTTCCTAAGGGAGACACAGAAACTGGAGCTTTATTACGCGCTGAACAATTTCCATGTCATTTAGATCTCTTCTTTGCCCTCAGAAAGCAACTCTTCCCCTTGCCTGTTTGTACAGCCTAGGCACTAGGGGTCCATCATTCCCAGCATTTAGCTCTTGAGGCTCTGACAGCCGAACATATTTAGTCTTATAAATAGAAAAACATTTGCGTCAGCCACTACACTATGTTAATTCCCTACATTGCCATATTTTCATTACACGTTATAAAATATCCCTTTCCCTCCCCTCCCCCATCAGGGAATGATCTCTTGTGTAAAGGAGATAAATGTGGTTCACAGTCTAATTAATCTTCACATTAGATCATACTTTCTTACAAGGAAATACTTAAACTTGTAGAAGGCAAAGAAAGAATATCAATGAAATAGAAGCTCCCTTTCTCAAAAAGATAGCTCAGATTTCCTGTCCAGTTATACTCCCTCTAATTGCAATACTTCAAATGACATTCATTTCCTCTATATCAGAACAAGTTTCCAGGGGAAGTTGTGGCTGTCCTATCTCTGGAAATGTTCAAGGCCAAGTTGGATGGGCCTCTGAACAACCTGGTCTAGTGGAAGGTGTCCCTGGCCCTGGCAGGGAAGCTGGAGGTAGATGGTCTTTAAGGTCCCTTTCAACCTAAACCATTCCATGATTCTATATAATTTCCTTTCCTGTTTCTCAGGAGAAACATTCAAAGATGATAATCCCCTGCCTCTTAAACCACATTCCCACCACACGGGATTTCCATGTAAACAAAAGAGGTTTCTTTGCTTCTATAGCAGAACAAACTTCCCTTTGTTCTTCCTGTTCTCCCAAAGTCATCTGCCATAATACAGGAATTATATTGTAGCATTGAATAACCTTTGCAGTAAATGAATTCATAATGGTGGTTTCAATGCCCCCACTTAACAAAACTGTCTTTGAATTGTGTAGATATATATATACATATATACACACAAAATATGTAGTCTTATAAGCAGTATGGGTATTCTAATTTAGTGGAAAAGTAGATAATCAAATTACTATCATCATATTTCACAGGGCAACGAGGCACCAATTAATTTTTTAAGAACTGTGCAGTGCTTTGAAAAGGTAGATAGCTCTAATTGCTTGGTACTATAATTAAGAAATTGCTAAATGTTGATAAACTGAAAGCCAAAATTTCAAATCTGAAATTGGTACAGAGCTATTCACCCTCCATCTGTGGACACTGTTCTTGCAGCAGCTACTGATTACTCAGCAGCAAACTTGAGAAGGCTTCACACTGAAAACCTAGCAGGTGAAATGCTGGTCTTATTCAAGGTAATAAATAGCTTGCCCTGGCTTCAGAAGGTCCCTGACTTTAGAATATACCATGTACTGGGAATAAAATTAACTCAATTCCAACCAAACAAAGGACACAATCTAACTCTCATGGTGACATTTTTCTAGTTTAGGCACAAGTAGATCATTTTATGTAAGCGGGGTTGTTTGGGTTTTTTTCCCCCTGAAGAAGCCACCTTATTTGCACACAAGGATTGACTGTAGTCATTGGCTATATACATAGAGAATCATAGAGTGGTTTGAGTCAGAAGGGATCTTAAAGACCATCTAGTTCCAGCACTCTGCCATGGGCAGGGACACCTTCCATTAGACTAGGTTGCTCTAAGCCCTGTCCAACTTGGCCTTGAACACTTCCAGGGATGGAGCATCCACAACTTCTCTGGACAGCTTATTCCAATGACTCACCACCCTCACAGTGGAGAATTTCTTCCTAACATCTAATCCAAAGCTCCCCTCTTTCAGTTTGAAGCCATGCCCCCTTGTCCTACCAATACGTGCCCTCGTAAAATGTCCCTCTCCAGGTGCTTCAGTAATATTGCAGAGAGAAGGCAGGTATGGAAGAAAGGCTTCCCTGTTTCCATGCCTGGAGATCAACTCCAATAGCTTAAAACACTCAGAACTAGTGGAAACTCTTTAAAATTTCATCATGATCATTGGAATATACTCATGTAGCAAATCAGATTGAATTTGTTCTTTGAAATAGGCCTTGAACTCTTTGCTTTGTCTCATATTCACGGACACCATTAGACTCACTTTGGCAATTGATTTGCCACAAAGTGCTGCCACCTCGTTCTGCATCGATCAACAGATGACAGTGACCTGCAGGAGTGTCAGGAGAAGGGATCAGCCTGCTTTAACACAGTGCTTAGCTATTTGAATCTCCAATTGAGTAAGAACTGCACTGCTGTATCTCAGACAGTAAAAAAAGTGTAAGTGTACTGTGGTCTACTAGCTGGAGAAACCACAAAGAAATTAGTCTATTCCTTACATTGAACCAGAGAGCTCAATGAAATGTTTCTCTGGAAAAGAAATTAAAAGCATCCTTCTACTAATGAAAAAAACCCCAAATTAAAGGCAGTATGACTTGCCTTATATGTTCTCTTCTAGTACCATATGAAAAGACTGGTCACAGTGGTTATTTATACAGTGAACTTGTTTGCAAGGNCCACTTGCTGAACTAGGACAACTTGTTTGCAAGGAAAAAAAAAGATCTGCTTTTCCAAACAAAACTTGATACCGAGGTCAAGGCGGATGAATGGCAGCTCAAATCCATCTGCAGTCTAACCTGACTTTGGAGGTGAAACACCCAGGGTAGGAGGAGCACAGGTTAATAGTGCAAACTTGTGCCTAAATCCAAACACGAAAATCTTCAGGGGATTAGACTTGTCTATCCATAGAACCCTCCAAATCACTCTGCTTATTCTGTGGTAAGTCTTCCTGCTGTTGTCAAATCTGGAGCTGGCACCACTGGATTGATTGTTCCAAAAATATATTTGTTCATATTTCTAGCAAAATTAAACCAATTCAAATAACAGCTCAGTTTGCTTTCAAAAATATATACAGATCTACTACTTTATTTGATTTGGGGTAGTCAAAAATCTGCAGCCTCGTCTCAATCACACAAATAAATCACTGAGATGAAAAACAGCATTTGAGGTGTTATGGTTTAGCAGTCACTTCAAATAATATAAGCATGGGGAACACAGCCACAGAGCCTGGGGGGATGGAAACCCAAGACTCTCCAAGGCTCAATACAACAGTAGGGAGCTTGCTGCATAAGTAAGAAACTTCCAGCTTCCATGCAGTTAGGTAGGCAAAAATTAGAAGTGGTTTGCTTAGTACAAGTTTTCTTCTGTTGGGAGAAAGCAACTAACATCTAGCAAAAAAAAAATGAAATTAAAGAATCCATTATCTAAAGAGATTAGGCCAGATGAGACTGAAGAAACTTTCTGAAATGTAAAAAAAATAATCCACCATTTCTCATTTTTTGGTCAGTTATGATAAAGTGAACTACCCTGAGCAGACCGAGGCAGTGTCTCCAAATAACACAACTCAAACCAACACTGTGGTGTCTTTGGAGACACAAGGTGGAAAGGTCCTAATTCTGCAAGAAATAATAATAATGGCCAATCTTTCCGAACGAAGATTTGGGAAGGGCTCACCCCACATGGGTGTGCCCTCCGAGCCTGCGCAGGGGATTTTTTAGGTGAGGCTCAGCGTGCGCAGAACTGGCCCCACTTTTAAGTCCTAAGGTTCATTTGACACGGCCGAGCAAGCTTGGACAGTGACAGTGAAGTCCTTGGGACTATCTACAGCACCCGGTACTAACTAGGGCTGACCCTGCTTGGCATTCAAGATCTGACGGGATCGGATGGCAGGGAGGCATTTAACTGCCGGGGGTGGCCCGTACTGAGACTCAAACTCGCGACCTTGGGAGTCGGAGAACCGGAGTGCTCTCCACTACACCACGGGACCACCATCTGCAAGAAAACAGCAGCATGTAGAAGCTATTCCTTACATTGCAAATGTCCAGATAAAACTGAAGTGTTTGTTACAAATGTTCCCCACAGCTTTATGAAGGCATCTAAAGTACAGAAAACAATTAGTGGTTTGTTGTGGCTTTTTAATCAGCCTTATACTACTGGAAGTGTCCTGTGTTTCTTTTTTTTTTTTTTTCAGATTTACTCTGAAAGTTTCTTCTCTCAATGCACTACAAAGACAGTAGACTGTTTTAAAGCTGCATATGTTCATGTTCGTGTTGTAGTTCCAAGACAGATATATCATCATCAACTTCACTTGATAAAGGTTGTTAGCAGTTCTTAACCAGTCTAATTAAGGTTGCTTTTTCCTGAGTGGAAAGATCACAGTAAAAAAATTAAACTACTAGCACCTACGCCTCATCTCCCAGTTTTTTGTACTTTTGAGAAGCACACAATGCTGTGTAGCACTTAATGTACTTGAAAAACTTGGAGATGTTGCAGGTGAAACACTGGATGAAGAACAATAAAGATGATAAACTACCTACCCTAAACCCTGGATATGGTTATTACAATAATAATAATAATAATAAATTAAATTAAATGTGGATTCAAGGTGACTCTTCCCCATAGATTCACATTTTAAAAATATAATCATGCACTGTGTCAGTCTCTCTTCCTCTGAAACCCTTTCCACCCCATCTCAAGGCATTCAAAGACAAACCTGAAGATCTAAGGATAAACAGATCTAAGACAGTGAGTAACTGATTCCTCTTCTCCATTCGACATCAATCGTAGTAATGAGACCTTCCTTAGAAAATAAACAAGCTACAAAATTAGTCTGCTATCTGGAGTATCTTATATTCCTCATTTCAAGCAACATCAATCACATCCCACGTTACTTCCAGTCAAGCACAGCATCTTTCTTAGTGCTATCATAGAGCATTAGTTCTGTGAGAAATGCCAAATCACACAAACAAAGTGAAACAGAGTATTATTTACAACAGTGTATGGAATCCCATAATGTTTTATATTTTCTGCCTGAATTATATATATGTTTCCACTTCACATTTGAGCCTTGGCAAGCTCAGAATGATGCTTAGTAGCTCAGTTAAGGCATCAGTTCACACTCTCACAAGATGCTCATGTAACTCCCAAGTGAACCAGTCAGATGTTGGAGGATAGCTTCCAGATCGCAACAGTACAAGTCAAGGAACACTGCACCATTTATAAAAGCTGACTATTAAAGGATATCAGAGGGGAAGGGAAAGGAAAGGGAAGATGTAATCTGGAACCTTAGGGGAATGCACACAATTTAGCTATCACCGTCTCCTGGCTGGCTTGCTGACTGATGACAAGAGCTACAGATGGAAAAGGTGGGAGGGAGTTAAACAGAAAGCTGTCCAGCTCTTACACTTTTCAGACTGTCAACAGCTCTTCTCTGTTATTTTTTGTGAAGCTTTATATTTCAATTTCCCTGGGGAGAATTGTGTATAGCTTTAATTACTGTCAATTACTCAGAAATAACATTGAAACAGAAAACAGAAACTAGAGCTCTTCTCTGCTCTTGGATTCAGTAAGAATCATGTCACTGACTCCTACCAGCTTCACAGGGGCCCTCAGTAAACAATTGTAAGAGGTCAGCACAATTTAGAACAGCTTCTTTCAGGGTTTGGTTGTCAGAAGCTCAGTTATGAGCCAGAGGGACCGCTTTCTCTGCGCTCCTCTGGTGATGTTTTGTCCCAGGCTCAAACTCAGCAGTTCCCTCAGAGCCACCTGTACAACTGGGGAAATCTCACTAGAGCTAGATTTTAAATATGACATTGGTTTTGTTCCTTATCCTTTCCTCTCCTATTTTCAAAACCCAGTTATGCACAAAGTGAATTTAAGAGAGAAATCAGGTTTGACAGAGATGTGAATCCTAAATAATATCTCACCAAGACATAAAGTCTCCTGAGCCTTTTGTAATAAATAAATGGCATACTGTAAAACACAAATGAGCATCACTGCGGCTGTGATTTCATTGTCCCAATGGGGACCTGCGCGTGGCATGGGGCCAGCCATGTAATTCAATACTGAGAGAGAGTTGACAAATGGACCTCGGAAGGAGGATCAATTTTAATGTAATCCCATCTACTAATCAAAAGAGACTGAGGGATTAACATTCACTAGGAAATGTCTGCTCAAAGTTGTCATAGCTCATTGATAAAGATAGCTTTGTTTTAATTAAGATACAAAATGCCAATTCCAGGTCTAATTTTAGCTGCAAATAATCAGTTATTGATGATGTGTCTGGCTGAATTGTCTTAACCTCCCTAGGATGTTGGGTTTTTAACTAGATCACACAACACACAAGCAGCAGCCACACTGAGCAGCAGTATGTGGAAAGGCAGGGGGGTTTGCTGCAGTAGGGTGTACAAAATCATTTTCCCAGTTTCCTTCATTCTGGGTTTTACTCACTCAAACAGAGCTGCAAATTTTTACTGCAGATCAATCATACCCTGGCCTCTGCAAGATCTTGGTGGTGAGTGAGGAACCTCTGACATAATTTCACCAAATCTTCTGCTCAAACTCAGATTCAGAACTGAATTTGGCATCTGGAGTCTCTAACAGGCCACGGATGCAGAGTTCAGTAGAACCATAGAAATCATAGAATGGCTTGAGTTGAAAGGGACTGAAAGGCCACCTGGTTTCTACCCTCCTTCAGTGGGCAGAGACACCTTCCACTAGACCAGATTGCTCAGAGCCCCATCCAATGTGGCCTTGAATACTCCCAGGGATGGAGCATCCACAACTTCTCTGGGAAACCTGTTCAAGTGACTTGCTACCCTCTGAGTAAAGAATTTCTTCTTAATATCTAGTTTCTCCTCTCTTAGTTTAAAACTGGTCTCCTTTCTCCTATCACTATCTGCCTATGCTCCATCACATTGATCTTAAACAATGAAACTTGCTTTCTGATTTGACTAAAATCATTGTGCATTCCTGTTCCTAATGTTGGTTTAAGGAGCTATATACAAGCAGTCAGACCAAGAAGCAGAGACTAAATCCTTCATGGCATCTCATAGCCTGACCTCTGCTGATTTCCCACTTCCTTCATTCAGATGGAATGCTTTCAAGGCGTGATTTAACTTAAAAACTCAGGCTTTACTTTGACAAGCACTCCATTGCATCCATCTAACTGCTGCAGAGCTGTCTGTCCAAACTCACCCCTGATCATTTCCCAGACCCCAGATCATTTCCCTGTGTTCCTACCTTGCCAGTACAAAGTACAGGGCCTCTTCCCCTCTTCCCCTCCCACCCACTCATTTGCAGTCAGCTGGTGCAACTATGACTCATCCCTTCTAGTACAGACTTCAGAGACCTGTACAAGGCATTTATTAGCTCATCTTACAGTAGATGTAGCCTTCATAATTGTGACCATTTAGAGAGGAACAATTTTAAATATTGCCATTTTTGCTCAGTTCTTTCCCTGGGTTAGAAGAGAAGGGGTCTTTCCAGAAGACAGCTGGCAGAAGAGACAAGAATATGATCCTACCTAGGAAAACTGATCCCCACCCCAGCACAGAATGAAAGAATCACAGAATGGGTACGGAGAGTAAGGACGATAGTGGGTCATCTGGTCCAGCCTCCCTGCAGGGTCCTCCCAGAGCACATGGCACACGATTTCATCCAGACAGTTCCTGAATATCTCCAGTGAGGGAGATTCCACATCCTCTCTGGGAAATCTGTTCCAGTGCATGGTCACCCACACAGTAAAGAAGTTCTTCTTATATTCAGGTGGAACTTCCTATGCATCAGTTTCTGCCTGCTGCCTCTGGCCCTGTTGGTTGGCTCCACCAAGCAGAGCGACGACCATCCTCTGACCGTTCCTTAAGACATGACAATCATGACAGTCCCCTCTCAGACATCTTTTCTCAAGATTGAACAAGCCAAACTCCCTCAGCCTTTCCTTGTAAGAGAGATGCTCCAGTTCCTTAATCATCTTTACCTCTCTCCACTGGACCTGTCCCAGGAGTTCCATGTCTCTCTTGCACTGATGAGCCCAGAACCAGACAAAGCACTCCAGGTGTGTCCTCAACAGGGCTGAGTGGAGGGGCAGGATCACCTCCCTCAACCTGCTGGCAATGACCTTCCTAATCCACCACTGGACTTCTTGGCCACAGGGGCACACTGCTGGCTCCAGGGGTGTGTATGGTTAGAACTCTATAGGAGAAGAGAGGGATGGGAGGAAAAGCCCCCTTCCTATGGAAAGACGGTAAGACTTTGGAGAAACATAGATTGGTTATAGCTTGGAAGGAAATGGAATGAAGGTATGGAGATGAAAGCCAGTAAATGAAAGGAAGAACATGGAGAATCCAACTTACTTTACAAAAAAAAAAAAAAAATACAGCAATCTCAAGCTCATCTATGTCCTACAGATTTCAGTGGAGCTATGATATTTATTTCTGCATCACTTCAGACCTGTTTAACACTCAGAGCTGAACAAGCTTACAGAGACATCAACCAACAGAGGGAAGGAGTTGAGTATTTCTTATGGGACAGAGAAGCACAAGGATAGACCCACCTCAAGATCATCCTTCCCAAAAAAGAGGACAAAAGGGCTGAAGAAGGTGTAATTTTGAAGGAAAAGGAGGAACTACCCTCCAAAACCAGACACAGGTCATCACTTTCTGTTTTGGGTAATGGGGAAATGGGGAGAAGGACAAAAGGAAAAGAAAACACCAGGTAGTCATGACCTGACAGGCAGTGTGGCGGTTTGCTGGGCTTGACACTGAGTTGAAACAGACACGTGTCAGGTTCCCATGAGAGGATAGCAGAGGCAAGGGTAGAGGAGATGGGTGGAAGTCACCAGGATACAATGGTTGGCACACGCCCATGAAATTGGAGATGGGCAGGACAAACCTGCTGCAGCACCACTAAAGTCAGCATGTATTCTGCTCAGGAATTATGCCTGGGTAGTTCAACACAAAACAGTCATGACAGCACAATTGCAGGCTAGTGGCTAGAAGACAATTTCCCTTTTTCCTGCAGTAATCTGTTCATGGGGTCATGGGGATAAGAACCAGCCCAAGCAGTACAAGAAGTCCATTTTAATGAGAGCTATTTTACATAACCCTGCCTCCATTTTACATGTGACCTAGGAGAGGCCATGAAAGATGCTGATAGAGAGGACAAACTGTGAAGGGGAGTTCCTGGGCTAAAAGATAAAGAAGAAAAAAAATGCCTATTGGAGCTTTGCTACCTTTAGCCTTCCTGTTCTAAACATGCCAAAATAAAAACTGTGGCATTTAACAACTCTCTTTTAAAATCATAGTTACACAGTTAAATCCTGTTATGGCACAATGGGGTTTTTTCTTGAGACACTGAATGTTTTAATCTACTGTGGTAAAGCAGATGGGTCTCCTTTGAGTTCTGAAAAAGAAAGTACCAATAATCAATTTATTATAGGACAACTTCACCATGCAAATGGAAGAGAAAAAATATTTCCAGGTTTGTTTTCTGTTGTCACAAGCACCTTATTTTGCTCCATATATACTGAGCCCTGGCATTCTGCAGTGCCTTTGCATTTCCTCCCCTCTATTTTCAGTATAGAGTTCAACATTCTGATTTTCTACACATTGAAAAAATGGAACTCTCATTTTTGCTAAAAGGAAAAAAAAAATACTGAGAAAGTTAATTAACAGGTTGGGGTTTCTTTCTTGTTTTTTTTTTTTTAATCTTGCATAACACAGTATGCAGCACCAAACCCAGGCTTTCTGAATGCCTTTAGCAAGGAAGGCACAGTGACATTTAAAAAGCGAAGCAGAATAGCAGAATACAGATAGTGCTTTATGTACCAAAGCCTAGTGTTATGTGTACTATGACCTAACAATTTCAGTACTGAAAGAAAAAAAAACAACTAAAACGAACTCTACATATGGATAAGGGTTTATGACCCAAGAAATAGATGCTGTAGTTCACCTTTTCACTTTAGAATACTGAAGACAAATACAACATACAAATATGCATTAGCAATACCATTGACAGAGGTTTCGATGGAAAGCAAAAATCATCCTGAAATGACAAATTAGACAAACTGCATCCATGAAACAAACCAGCAAGATATAGACTGGATGGGTGTTCTGCAAGATGTGTAGGAAATTGGCTAAAAGGCTGCACTCAGGGGGTGATGATCAATTGTTTCTATTCAGGCTGGAAGCTTGTGACAAGTAGAGACCCCCAGGGATCAATACTGGGCCCCACACTGGTCATCATCTTCATAAATTACCTCGATGATCAGAGTGACTAACTCTCACTAGGTTTGCCGATGACACCAAGCTGACAGTGAGGTGGACATGTCAGATGGGAGAGAAATCCTACAGAGAGAACTGGACAGGCTGACACAGAGGGCAAGAGCAGCTGCATGAATTTTAACAAAGGCAATTGCAGACTCCTGCCTCTGGAAGGACGTAACCAAAGGGCCCAGTACAGGCTGAGACCTGTGTGTCTGGGGAACAGCCTTGCTGAAAGGGAGCTGGGGGCCTGCTGGGTGACACAGGAGTAAGCAGTGCCCCACTGCTGCAAAAAAGGCATGTTGGATCCTGGGCTGCATTTGCAGGGCCATTACCATCAGAGACAGAGATGTGATCTACTCTAGTCAATGCATGTCAGGCATAGCTGGAGTCCTGTGTCCAGTTCTGGTCCCCACAGTTCAAGAAAGACACAGACAGACTGGAGAAGGTCCAAAGGAGTGCCATGACCTGACCTCTGAGGAATGATAGAAGGAGATCTCTTCTGACTTAAGGTCTCTTTTCCCTGGAGAAGAGAAGGCTCAGGGAGTATCTCATCACAGTATTCCAATAATTAAAGGGGGGCTACAGAGGATAGACTGTCTATGTGTAGCCTCATGGAAAAGATAAGGTGCAATAAGTACAATTTACATCAGAAGAGATTTCATCCCTTTGTTAGACAAGCAGTTTTTACAATGAGAACAGTCACTGGAACAGCCTCTGCAGGCTCATGGTAGAGTCCCCACCTCTGGAGGCTTTCTAGATGTGACTAGACAGGCTGCTAGATGATCTCATCTCAGCTCCCTTTCCCATAAAAGGTTGGGCTGAATGAAATTTTGACATCTGTCCCAATTTGGGCAATTCTATGGTAATGAAAAGTTATAAAATGTATTTCCCAGTGGGTATGTTTTGTCATAATTTCCCTCAGATATTGCTTGAGGCAAAAATGAATCTGATGGGAATCTTTCCCTTTTCTCAGCCTCTGTATTAGCACCTGGGACATTTTAAACTCATCTTCCTATCCTATAACTGCAAATGTTTTCATTGGTTATAAAAATTAGTAGTGCTTTCCCTCCCTCTTCCCCATTTTCTTTTTTAATTTGTCTATTTTTTTTCTGCTAGTTTTTTTTGGGGGGGTTGTGTTGGTTTGTTTTTTTTTAAACTACATGTAACATAATGCCTCTGACTTTCACAGAATGCTATCTTTCTCCTACATTTTGGAAAATAAAAGAGACAACTGTAAATTGTTTCACTTTTTAGTACTCTAGGTACTCAGCAGTTAGCTCTGCAGAGCGCTACTGCAGCCAGCTTGGCATATGGTTGACATAAAAACCAGGAGTGAAAACCTTTCCCATTCAATGGGAAGTTTTTCCATTTTCTTCCTAGGACCTGAGAACACAAGTACTTCATCTTTCAGCTGAGGGATTTCCTTAATTCTCAGCTGAAATTATATATCCACTTTACTCAAATCCAAAGCATAGAAATCAGTATGAATTCTGGTCTACTGTTTTGGAAGCCTCCCACTTCAGATATAGACCCATAGGAGACAAAGACCAAATTAAAATGCACCAATTTAGGAGATGCCACACTCCTGGAAAGATATTTCAGTGTTTTGGAGAGCACACCCTTGGGACCTATAGCAAGAAATTTTCTGACTATGAGTGGGTGGGTGTTTGTGTTTAGACTCAAAATGAAAGCCCTATATTTCCCACTAAATTTTTTGACAGAAATAAAAATATTTTGATGGATCAGAAAGACTGTATCTGAGTGAATCAACACTTTTCATTTAAGACTTCTTTATGTAAATAGTTTTTTTTTCCTAAACCAATATCAATCTGGTATTAAAAAACACATTTCAAAACAAAACAAAATGAACACTTTAATACAATCCCTTAATTTCAAGATTTTTTCTCTAAAAATGATCTAGATCAATACTTCCCACAGGTTGCTGTTAATTTAAGTGAAAATATTTTTAATTGCCAAATATTTCACTTTTGGAAAAACAAAAAAGCATGATTAAAACTTCTATGCATAAATAATCTTCATTCCAGTTCTTATGTAGCAATTATTCTATTTCCTCACAGAGAATTTTATTTCCTGAGGTAACCACACATGGAAAGGTTTTCTGAAGAATCTCTTCTCAAGTGATGAGAATTTATTTTTAAGCTGGCAAGGGCTATGAATCAGTTGAGTTAATTCTTTCCATTATAGATTACTCTGTATTCATCAACAAAGAATTTCATCTTCTTTCATATACCTTTGTTAAGTTGCCACAAGTCTCACCTGAGCATAATAATTCTGCATCTTCTACCATTTTTATGACTTTGTTGATCATGAAATCAATGATCGGGGGGAAAAAGGGATTTATTCAACACTGACTTGGGGCTTTCAGAAGATTTGCTGAGACTTGACACAGATTCATTAACAAAACAAGAAAAATATTGCTCTTAAAATTAAAAGGAAGGAGCTTGTATTCTGCCCTAGCAGATCCAGTGCTAAAGACTGGAGAGACAAAATGTTTGAATGGATAGTTCACGTTCCTGGTGATAACCCACCCACCCTCTTGACCTGCAGATCCTGAGCAGCCTGGTCTAGTGGAAGGTATCAATCATTGTGGTTGAACAATATGAGCTTTAAGTTCCATTACAACTCAAATCATTCCAGGATTCTATGGCTGATCCCACACTAGACCAACAACAGAAATCAAGTGAACAGCAGTTGTGAAGGATCAGGTACTACACTGCACAGTGATGGAGAGGGAGAAAAAAACAAGTATTTTTGCCTTCTTAACATATTGTCAGCAATGTCTAAGAGGACAAAGGAGTGAAAATTTCTGAGGAAAGTTTCCAAAATACATCATCCTTTCCAGAGAGGGATAACTGCATGATCAGTGTTATTTATACCATCAGATTAGCCACCAGTATCAGCACAGTTGTGCAGCACGACTGTCTAATCACAGGTTGGAGTAGGGTCACAAGT
This sequence comes from Sakesphorus luctuosus, assembly GCA_013396695.1. NCBI lineage: Eukaryota > Metazoa > Chordata > Aves > Passeriformes > Thamnophilidae > Sakesphorus > Sakesphorus luctuosus. Next base: position 267,648 of record VWZD01012197.1, on the reverse strand, counting down.
TTCACTGGCAGCTACAGCCACTCATGTCAGCATCTGCAGCAGAAAAGTATCCCAGCAACCCTCTGCACCGCCAACCACAGTCCAAGAAAGCACTGCAGGCTGGGCTGGAACAGCACATTCCCAGCTGGAGAGTGGCTACTGATGCCTATGGAGTTTTTGATTTTTTGATTTTTTTAATTTTTATAGATTTTAGAAGTACTTGTAACTGTAGTAAAACGTAGATTTAGTGTACTAGTATTTCTAGCAGCCTAAGTTCATTGTTTATGTAGCCTAATCCCTAGCACGTATCAGTAGCTCAAATTCCTTTATTTAGTCTTGTTTAGACTCTCTTCAAGGTAAAGAGCTGGAGACTATCAGAAAGGCCTGCAGAATGAAACAAACACAGGGCAGAGTGACCCAGAAATCAGAACACTGGAAAACCTCCAAGAGCCCTTTGTGTGCTGAGGAAGAAGAGTGCTGAAGAACAGAGGGTCACATCAACCCCAGAACCAATTCCTGGGGGGTGGAACAGGGGTGGGACCAGGGCTGGACTGAGAGATGTGTAAAGGAATGATTGGATGGATCATATTATAAAAGCCATGGAAACTAGAGCTTGGGAGGGGCACATGCATGTCATCATGTATTCCTGTGGGCCGTAGGCCTGATATTAAAGTACTTTCGCTTTTTATCTTATCCTACACTAACTTGGCTCAGATTCCTGCTTTGTTGGGGTCTTTCATGGCATCACTACCATGAGAGACACTGGTGTGTGGGACTCCACACACAGGAGCTGGAGACAGAGGCATATTGACTCTATCTTTACAGACATCATCCAGGGTAACAAGTATGTGGGTGGGGTGAGTTAAAACAGCCATGGGTGAGTGGCTTAGTTTACTAAGACTACTGGATTTTTCTATTTTATTCTCAATTCTACACACCTCAGATATTAGGTATTTATCTGGCATCATACTGCTGCTCTCCTTGATTTCAATCAGAGTCAGAAACATTTGCAGTGCATGAGCCAAGACAAATCTGCAACCACATTGGACGTTTAGGCTCCAAAGTAACTAAAGCCAAAGTCCAGGGGAGTCCTGATGGAGACAGTGTGAGTTAAGCCTCAGAACCATAGAACAGGCAGAAAACTCATGGGCTGAGATAAAGATAGTTTATTAGGGAAAGCAAAAGCCATACACATAAGCAAAAGCAAGGAATCAATTCACTGCTTCTCATGGGAAGGCAGATGTTCAGCCATCTCCAGGACAGCAGGGCCCCGTCACACATAACAATTACTTGGGAAGACAAAGGTCCTCACTCCAAAAGTGCCCACCCTTTTCCTTCTTCCACCTCAGCTTTATATGCTGAGCATGATGTCATCTGGTCAGGAACATCCCTTTGGTCACTTTGGGTCACCTGTCCCAGCTATGCCTCCTCCCAACCTCCCATGCACCCCCAACTTCCTTGCCAGTGTGGCAGCACAAAAAGCAGAAAAGGCCTTGGCTCTGTGCAGGTCCTGCTCAGCAATAACAAAAGCATCTCTATATTATGAAGCCTGTGCTCAGCACAAATCCAAAACACAGCCCCATACCAGACACTGTGAAGGAAGTTAACTCNCAATTACTTGGGAAGACAAAGGTCCTCACTCCAAAAGTGCCCACCCTTTTCCTTCTTCCACCTCAGCTTTATATGCTGAGCATGATGTCATCTGGTCAGGAACATCCCTTTGGTCACTTTGGGTCACCTGTCCCAGCTATGCCTCCTCCCAACCTCCCATGCACCCCCAACTTCCTTGCCAGTGTGGCAGCACAAAAAGCAGAAAAGGCCTTGGCTCTGTGCAGGTCCTGCTCAGCAATAACAAAAGCATCTCTATATTATGAAGCCTGTGCTCAGCACAAATCCAAAACACAGCCCCATACCAGACACTGTGAAGGAAGTTAACTCTTACCCCAGCCAAAACCAGCACAGAGCATTGTCCAAAGACTTCTTGAGCTCCGGCAGGCTCAGTGCTGTGATCAGTTCTCTTGAGAGCCTGTTCCAGTGCCCAGTGACGCTCTGGGTGAAAATCTTCTACCTATTATCTAACCTAAACCTTTCCTGACACAACTTCAGGTCCTTCCCTTGGTTGCTGTCACTGGTCACCAAAGTGAAGAGATCAGTGTCTGCCCCTCCTCTTCCCCTTGGGAGGAAATTGTAACTGCAATAAGGTCTCCTCTGAGTCTCCTCTTCTCCTGCTGAACAGACCAAGTGCCCTCAGCCTTTCCTAACACAGCGTCTCCTCCAGGTCCTTCACCATCTTCCTTGCCCTTCTTTGTACACTTTCTCATAACTTTATATCCTTACATCCTCAGCATGGCTTATTGTCACTCTAATATCAGAGAATAAGCTATTGAGGTACAAATAGGATATTCACAACTAAAAACTGTTGTCTGCAAGGAACTTCTGGTGAATAATGGAAATTTCCTCCATCAAAATGGGTTTTTTTCTCTTAATGTACAGCCACATCTGCAACTACCTGAAACATGTCTATTTCTTTAAAAGAAGCCGTATGTTCTCATAAATTCACCCACACAAAGCACTAAATTACTCCTTCCAAACAAAGGGTACTGCATCTCTGAACCACTGCAGAGGCATGTGTAAGCTGTCTCTGAACCAGCTCTCTCAGGGTCAAAGAAATGCTGCTGCTCTGCTTGGGCTAGAGCACCCTACCCCACAGGTGTGGATCCCAGTGATGTCCTGCTGCAGCTGGAAACCAAGCTAAGGAAATCTGTTATCCAAACTGGTTCATGGGGTTTGTATCTTCAAAGTTTAAATTCCCTTTGCAACAGACTACCAAATATGCCATTTATTCCCTTACTATCCCTTAGAACTAAAATGATTTAGCATACATAATGTGAAGCAATGCTAAGGTTTCTTCACCATTCTTTCCCTGTGCTAGTCCAGCAACTAGCCAGGAGTCCAAAGTGGGACATCACACGGAGGAACTTGATGACAGAACAGAGGAAAGATGGTCTTGCCAGAACAGAGTGGAAACCTGACTAGCAAAGGCGGGAGACCAGCATATGATCCCTCCTGTAAAAAACACCATTATGTCACACATCTTAGGAACCCTAAAGACAAATGGCAATGATGTCTGGAGAAGAGGGATAAGGCTCAGGATGCCCAACCTCTGTTCCATATTTGACAGTAAATAAGTTTGGATATACTTGGTAAAATGACAGAGAGCTACAGTGTAAATGGCTTTTCCTCAACTATTTGTCCAGGGATTAGACAGTGGAGACAAAGTTTGAGCATGATCCTTCTGTCCTAAAGCAGGCACCTTAAAAAAAGCTATCGGTGTAGTGCCTTAGAAATATCTATTTCTTTGCCCTGCCCACAGAAAGAAAGCTGACAGCTACTTTGGATGAAGCTGACTCTCCTGCAGATCACTAAAGTAAAGAGAAACAAAGGTCTTTCATGACCAGAATCTCAGATAAAATGCAAACACTCATGGGCCTGCACATTCCCATAGGTGAATTATAGATTGCATTTCTGCCATCCTTGTGTAAAAAGGTGAGGTAGGATGAGCAGACCTCACTGCAATTCAAAGGCTCCTAGATTGTGTGAGTGGACCCCAAAAGTGAGGGGGCCAGGGAGGGGCGGGGCATTCATCCTCTAGTGGTCTGACTGCACAAACTAATGTCTCACAGGATGAGCTGGAGCCAATGTCCCTCCAATTTTGTACCTTTGCAACCATCAGAGGAAACACTTTCACCCTATACATGTTTGTACTTCACAGTGGGAGCAAATGGAGCTGCATTACCTCCAGACAGTCTTACACCAAAGGTGGGATAAAGAAAGAAAAAAGGACTTTAATAAGACCATAATCGCCATCCCAATTGCATTGTGGCTGAATAACCATCTTCGATCATAAAATGTATTGGAATGGAAACTACTTATAACCAAGATTCACTTCACCACTCACACAGTACAGCCAGAGGTATATATACATTTTCGATAATTTGTCTGTCTTAAAACTATGAAATAGGGTTCTTTCTAGCCAGAAGAGGCTACAGGGATTCTGTTGCCAACCATAACATATAAAAGAACCTATAAAATTACAGTCACACACTAAAGCATATGTCTCACATTTAACTTAATGTTTATCTTGTCAGGATATTCAGCTAGACCATGCCAACATTTTGTTTCATTCATGCTGTCTTCCAAAGTCATCTCTTGTTAAGGGAGAAAAAGGAAGGGGACAGAAAAGAAAATGCAACAGAATTATCCAAATATATATATATAAGGAAGAAAATTCAAGTTAATGTCGCAAATAAGGCACAAAAGCAAAAGCATAATATGAAAGATTCCATCAGTAACACTATTCACCTTTACTTTATTTACATGGATTGAAGTTGCCATTCCAAATTTCAACTCGAAAATAAAAAATCATCCTAAAATTATAAATTCTAAAATATGCCCTTTGCACATCTTCAATAGGAAGTGGACTCCTTGACTTCTGATAAACCTTATTTTGGTGAAAGGTTTGTGATTTTTGGTGCTGAGTGTGTCACCTTGACACAGACCCAGTATCAGCAACTCCTGAAGAACACACTCTTGACAAAAATCAATTGCAACACAAACAGAAGCAAAAAAGTGAAATGGCAGCTACTTCTTTAAAAATTAGCTAAAATATCTTAATTTCCTTCATATTAGCAAAAATATTTCCTTACTTAAAACACAGCTTACACAACTAAATAATTCATCATGATGAATTATTTAGAGAGATGTGGACTCAGTATGTTTACAAGTCCCAAGCTGTTTTACAAAAGAGGAAACATTTATATAATTGCTCCTCAGACTCTTTTTTTAAATGTTCCTATGATGCGAGGTTTCTGATTATCAGTGGCACTAGTCCTGAAAGCAAAGCTTTTATAAACAGAGCTTTTGGTGGGAAGATGGGAGCAGCAGGAAATGACTAAGTAAGGTGATCTTTTCTTAGTAATTGGTGATTATTGCTGCTGAACAGATGATTCTTCCAAACACCATCCTGCAAGCCTTGAGTTATCTCAGGTATGGTACAAGGTCTCCAAACCAGACATAATTAAATCACTGACCTGAGGCATTATTTCCCAGAACAGTCATCTACCATGTATAGACACAGGGCAAGCCAGACCCATTTCACTATAAACGTCAGCACTTTCCCTCTGGCAATGCGTATTCCACAAGTCCCCAGAGGAAGCCATTTATGCAGAGGAATAAACCTGCCCTTGACAGCCTAAGGAGGCTTTTGATAAGTTCATTTCCCCCTCTATCATACTCTGCACATTGCTCTCCTCTCCGAGTCTCTGCCAGTTTCCTACAGATACCTCCTTGGTCAGAAGTCCTCATGGAAGTGCTCTTTGCACATGCTGTCAGATCTCCCTTCTCTCTCTTAAAGTCCCCTAAGCTCCTGATGACCCTAGACCTGACAATTCAGAAGACTTCAGAGGCCACTCACTTTTTGTTACAGATGGACTAGATAAAACCCCAAGAAAGCTGGTCTGACCTGACAGGTGCCCCTGACTTTAGATATTCCTTACAATCAGAATTATCCTATGAAACTATTCTATGATCAAAAATGGCTCTTTGCTGTTCACTTCATCAAACACTAAGTACAATAGCAGTCCCAGAAAGAATCTAAGACTGGCTAAGAAGGGCAGGCAAGCAAGGATGTCATTCCGGGTGCTCCTTTTATATAGAGTAACCTCAGCCCATGGTAGTCCACATAAAAAGTGCCTATCCCAAGAGAAATAACCCTTGTGCTTTGCCTGATCTGTCTCCAGCTGATCCCCACAACTCTGAAGAGTCTCAGATAAGACACAAAGGAGATCAATGTCCTTGGATCTCCTGGTTGTAGTATAGCAAAAAAAGGAAAACGGGCACAACAAAAGCCCAGGTGCCCTGAGGAAAGAGCTTATCTCTAGAATGAATCTTATACAACAGTTCTGTCAGCTGGCATTTCTTCATACCATACACTGACACCTTCTACTCTGAGAGAAGCACCTGTGCTTGTATAGTTAGCAGGCACCTGACTTTGGGAGGAGAAGCAAGACAGAAGTGCTGATGCAACCACTTGTATTCTCCTGCCTGCAGGTGTGGTGACTAAAGTAGCTACATCCATATCCTTGCCCACTCCTATCCCAGCCACAGGTCTCTCTGTATTCAGACAAGGGAAGGAGTCCCACTGCAGCTGGGTTTTATTTTGAACTAAAGCATTCTTGTCTTCACTCTTTCAGCACTATGTTGTGTTTGTGTCCTTTATCCAGAGACAATACCTCATCACTTGTGCCCAACACAGTCAATTAACTCACTCTTTTCACTGAGCACTTTTCTTCATCTTGGCAGTACTGGGTTAGTGGTTGTACTTGATGATTGTTTCCAACCTAAATGATTCTGTGATTCTGTTATGCATCGACAATGCATTTCTCACCTTTGATCTACCATCTGACAATGCAGCAAATATCCATGTTGCACTGCTGATTCTGGCATTACACGTGTCCTAATTTCATCTAACCACTTTCAGAGTCCCCAGTCACCACGACATCTGGGCCACCCTTATCTTATTGTTTTGGAGGCTACAAAGCTAATAGCAGAAAAACGCATATGCTAAACCAAACTTCACCCTTGCAAAGCCCAAGTTGAGAGGCTGGGTAAACCCTCGGAGGCTGTAGGAAAAAAAGATTAGATAAATCTCTTTGAGCACAAACAACCTTCGTGCAGCAATAACTCCAAGGCTCGTAATTCAGCAGCGATCTTGACATCTGCTGATTATCCCCAAGCAGGAGCAGGGAGCAGAGGAACAGAGTAGCCATGGTTACATCTCGGTCTCTGCTGCAGGTCACTCCCATGTCGTTGAGTGATTCCATGATCACATTGTCCCACCCTGGGACAAACTGGCTTCCCAAGTCATCTGACGTGGTCTGTTTCACTCTATGTAGTCTGTTTATGACTCTCGGTAATGATTAACTTGCCGAAGATACTAATTAACTTGCTAAGAGGGACCCTGCACATCTCAGGTGGTGTTAGGCAGTTGCACACACGGATCACCACAGAGCTCTGCTGACCCAGCAGCTGCTAAAAACAAAGGAAAGCTTTTTCCCCCAATATGTGTTCAGTATTTGCTGCTGTAGACAAGAGGGTTATGCTGTTGTGTATTTTTAGTTCGACTAGCAGCAACTATTCCTGCATTCCAATTTCCGATGTCGATTTATTCCACCTTCTGTTTCTCGATTAGGGTATTATTATTAGCTACACTATAACCATGAGCTTCTCAGCACGGCAAGTTTAATACAGCACTAAAGTCACCCACAACCAACGCAAGTCACCTAAAGAAAACAAGGCCCAATTTACAGTGTTCCTAAAAATTAGCAAAGTTGACTGATCATTCCTCACTAGTTAGTTTCCTGGGGTTTTTTTCCCAACAATCTTTCTTCCTTCTTCAGACAAAAGAATTTGTGTATTTCAAAAGAATTCTTGCAATCCAAAAGAACTGATGCAATCCAAAATTTATTTCCCCCTTCCTCACCATAAAAGAAAGAACGTATCTAAGGGATTTTCATGTAACCTTCTGGAATTATTATTCATCTCCATTTAGGGCTAACCTATGGATATGGACTTCTTTCAAAAAAGAGTAGCCTTGCTGAAATAATTTCTCTGCCTTGTGCCTCTTCTGCCTCTCAATGCCCCTGAATTTCCTGCTTCGTTCCCCAAGCAAAGATAAGGAAGGTTCAGCTGGCTATGGCATGGCAGGGTAAAACAGCAGCATGACTTTGATCCATCCATGGCAGCCAACAAAACCTTTTCGACTGATGCAGTTCAGGCTTCCACGCCTTCCTCAAACAACAGTCTCTTCTCAGCCTTGTGCATTATCTTTCCTTCTGAAAAGACTTTTGTGCACGGGGATGACTCCTGCTGTTCCTGAGGTCAGTGGGAAGCATCCCATAGCCTCCAGTGGCGAAAGGGCTGGGTGGCTACAGAGCAGAGCACTCTGGAACATCACACAATGAGACTTTATTTCCTCTAACATCTACCCTGGCAAACTGCACCCTCACACTGATCAGTCTAAACACAGCTGCAAAGGGAGGGGGAAACAGAGGGAAAACAGTGAGGCATAGACAGAAAAGAGAAGTTTTCAGCTGAGATTTTAAACCAAGACAGTCAGTAAAAGAAAATAAATAGAGCTGTGCTGCTGCGTGGCGTAGAATAGGTTTATGCAGGGCAGTGAACTCTGTAAGCGCCTGTAGGAAGAATCACTTGCAGCAGCGGATGCTGCTCAGCTCTAATGAAATCCACCTGCCTTATCCCACAGAGATCTTTGTGTTTTATGACGTGGAATAGTTGGGCCCTAACAACGCAGAGGAGCTGTGCAGATGTAAGCCAGTACCTGCTGAACTCAGGTACTCAATCACCCAGTGGGTGAGCAGTTGCTACAGGTACTGGCAGCTTGCAAGCCTGCATCATGGGCTCTAAACCTGTAGCTAAGAGTCTTAGTCCTCTGAAGAAACCAAATACCAGTAGGAACATAAATTTTGTTATCTCAAATCCAGAAGAGTGGCACACAAAGGGACATGATCTTCCATAAGTGTGTATTGCCACTTGCTTCCTGACCACCTCTAAAACAAGTGGGACACTTTTTTATGCAAAATAAAAATCAGTTGTTCCATGCAGACATCTCAAAACTGACACTCACAAGCCAAGGCCCTATTTAGTTCAAACATGAAGTTACACTGGTTTCCCTTTAAACCAGCACAATCATCCACAGGCGTGATCTGCTCACAATGAGGTCAAGTCAAAGCCACTGAGGAGAACAAGAGGCTGTGATTGAAAGGACAGGATACATTAATAGAGATGGAAATTTTCATACTGAAACCCCCCCACTTGTCTAGAATTCAGTGGATGGAACTACTGGTCCTTTTGCTCTGTTCTTTAAGAAATCATTCTCATAAAACAGAATTGCTTTTCCTACTGTCACAATGGTTTTGGCAGTATGGGTTGAAAAATTGACAAAGATACAAGCAACATTTCACTCAACCTGCATCTTCCAAGTAACAATCATGTACTTTGGGCCATAAAAAGGTAATGGAAAAGTGCTTGCCAGCCTTAGAAATAAAGGTAATGTTAGCAACATGAGAGAAACCAGAATTACACATTAGAAGGTGATGGCAGAGCCAGATTCCTTCCCAGACACATATCTGGATAGTAATACAACAGGAGAGATTTGTTTGCCCAACTAGTTGGACCAAAAAAGATCCTGGTGTTCCAGGCTGGTAAATGGTGGCATCAGGATCTTGAAGGCACAGGTAGTCCCTAGAAAGCCAAGTTACATTAAGAAAGTCCCACTCATCATTGTGCTACATTCGATGAATCTTTAAAAGCCATGCCATGACTAGAGGTCAGAGTTTGAAATTTCTATGCAAATAAGACAAATGTCAATTTATTATCACACCAATGCTATGCATTATCATTACAATTCTATTGCTTAATATCTGCAATTTCACCTCTAAATTTCAATAGTATGCATAAGATCTTACCTATCCATGGCAACTTCACATAGCTAAGAACAAAGAAGAAATGATGATGAATATGACTTGTAGATATACATGGGCAAAATATATATGTTGATATACTAGTACAAAAGGGAGAATTTGGTAAGTATATATACCAGGAAAAAGTCAAACTACTGCTTAGGTTGTCTTACTCCCATGATCCTAAGGATGAGAAAAAACAATAGGTATTAAGAGCATGTCAGGATATTGCATCTACCTACAGTGTCTCATGTTCGGTAAGGGAAGTAAATTTTGTAGGTCCCTCTGTGTCCACTGAAGATAATTATAGTACTGAAACATAGCCAGGTCTGAGGTGTGGGAGCTCCAGACACACAGAAACCACACCAAGGCATATCTAAACCCAAGAGTGAAGCAAAAATGCCATGAAATTTCTGGCAGATTTGTAGAAGGACCAGAGTACATAGGACACCAGAAGAAATACACACAAAGTGAGTCACCTGCACTACTCATGCTCATAGACACCCTCCCCTCAGTGCTAGTTGTGGGAAGAACAGACAGAGGAAGGTTATGGATGCTAGCAGTTGCAGAGCAAAGAAACCAAAAGCTTGAACTACCTGAGCCAATAGACTAGGAAGGAATTAAAACCTTTTCAAGTGCTGATGAGGGTAACTGCTCAGTGAACAGAAAGGTTCACGTTGTATGATCATGGATATGATTTAGGCTTTAAGAGAACCTGCCAAGACCAGTCTGACTCCTCATGAAGATGAAAATTGGCCAAAAAAAAGGTTATTTCTGTATGGATTTGCTACAAAATTTTAAGGTAACTAAACAGACAGAATGTCCAGTCTCTGATGTAAAGATTCCACCCCACTGAAAAAAAACTAGAAAAACTTTTATTTTCCATGGTTAAGTGTCTGTCATTAAGCAGTGAATCTAGACAATCACCATACAGTGTAAAAGGAAAAAGCATAATATTTCAAGGGGGAAAATCACATAGTGTGATCATTGAATAGAGTAATAAACAGCAGTTTACACGTAGGCTCAAAATAAACCAGATAGCATTGTTAAACTAAAGGTGAGGTGTAACATTCACCTGTAAATCATCTCTTGCCTCAGGTTACTACAGAGCAAGATCTGGAAAACAGCAGTTTCCTTATTCAAAAAAGAAGAAAAAAATCCTGGCTGCAGCATTTCCGAAATTCCTGCCTCAACCTGTTGGCAAATGCTGACTTTAGAACAGCAGCTATTGTGTAAGTCTTTATTTGTTCTGAGTTCCAAGAGCCGCGGTGGGTGACTAATGAAAATAAGGAGCAAGATTTTAAAAGATGCTTAGTTATATCATGAGACATAATTTTTTATCCTTAGAATGCTGCTAGTGACTACAAGTGGGCTTTTAGAGGGCAGCTCTTAACAGCCATGCCCAGAGCAAAAGGAAGACCATGTTCCCTTCCATCACTAAACTAATATAACAGAAAAAGCCATAAGGCAAAATTAGAAAAAAATAAATCTCTCCTAATCTTTCCAGTTTAAGCAAGGGAAAGAGCTGCATAGGTGGGGGGCACTGAGCATTAAAAACTGGTCATCTGAGATGGTTCCTTGCTATTTCCACTGATATCAGCCTCAGTGCCCTGAATTTCCATGAACAGCTCTCCACACAGTTGTTTTGTTTTGGGTTTTTTTTTTATGGCCAAGCAGTGCTCATGAAAACATCCACCTTCCCTGCCTTTCCCATAGTCATTCCTAACAGAAGTTTCACAACCCCTTAATAATCAAAAGTCCATGTATGAGTTCTGGCTTCTCTATAATCACCTGCCCACAGCTGGGAGAAAAGCAGGACTATGTAAGAATACTTGCAGGGTGTTAATGTGTAATACCCAGAGCCCTCTGACCTTCAATCATCTGCTCGTGCTGATGACAGAATTGCAGCTCTGCGCCTCACTGAGCTGCCCATGGATTATGCACTTTACATCTCTGCAATATGTATAAACAAGATTTTGGTTCTCTTACTGGTCTCTCAGTGTCAGGAGCATCATCAGGTTTGTGCTCTTTTTACAGGCAGTTTTACAGGCACTTTTATTCCCTCTCTGTTATTGCAAAGAAGTTTCAAGATTTAAATAGTCTCTGGATTTGAAGCAAACACCAAAGCTTATGCAGAAATACACCATGTAATATGCGCAGACTTTTCTAGTGCCTTAAGGACTGTAGCTCTACAGTGCCTTAGTTTAATTAATATATGTCCAAAATCATCCTTTTCAGTTAAACTTGGTGTCTGTGAGCACTGTTATTAATGTGGATCAAAGAGCCCCTTGTAGAGAAGACCTGTTGTGATGAGAAGGTCAAGTTCCTAAGGAAATTATTTTGCAAATCAAAGCACGGATTCCAAATACTTGCTTATATTTTGTTTTTCTTATTATCCCTCATCCTATCAATTTTCTTTGGGGTAGAAGATAATTCCCAGGTAATTTTTACATTTGTTCATAAGAATTGGGTATGAGGTCCTGACTCAAATTCCTTTTTCTGTACCTCACAGGAGAAGGATGTTTATAAACACAGAGAAAAGGTGGGCCTGATCCTCTTTCTATTCTATACCTATAAAGTTAAATTATATTCCAGCTGCTGATGATTTTGGGAGGATCTCCAGACACAGCAAAACACAGGATTGGGACAAAAAACCACTCTGATTTTCAAATGAGGTTGAACATGAAAGACAGGTGCCTCTAAGCACAAGTATATACTTGCATATCATATATGTATACAAGTATACCAGTACTTGTGAGTCATACCCAGATTGTCCCCATGTTAGAATTAAAACTGTAGAATTAAAACTGTATCATATCATAGCATGGGCTCAAAAGCCTTCTATTAAAATACTTATTATCAGCAAAGCCATCAACATTTCAAGTCACACAGACAAAGATTATTTGGGGAGGACAAGGGACACTAGAAAGGTACAACAAGGGTTTAGAGAAGGAGATAAAGACAGCAGCAGCAGCAAATCTCTTTCTCCTTACTGCTGACAAAACCAAACAAATAAATAAAAATAGTTCTGTGGAAGTGGAAAGAGCTCTCTGCAGTCATTACATAGCAAACACTTACCTCTTGGCTTAAACTTACTTCTTACCCTCTCTTTCATGATTCTCAGACAAATGCACTCATGCACATCTATTTGCCTGCACAAGGACACTCCACGGCTTTGTATCTCTTCTGTTTATAAAATGACAAGGACTGTCCTCATGTGCCTTTGGATTAGAACTACTCTTCCTACCTTTTGAAATGTACCCAATGCATGCTTTCTCACAACAGACAAAGTGAGCATCTTTGACTGTCTGGTCATCAGACACACATCTTTAAGATAATTTATTTTTTTTTTTACTTCTTGGAAGATGTAAAGGTTTAAGAGCAATATTTTTAAAATTATATATGTACATATATTCTCAGATATTATTCCATTCTTATTTCAATGATTTACTCTGATTTTAAAGCACTTAAGGTAAATCTGACAGTTGTGGACTACAGTGAGGTTTCTAGTCTCGACTATTCACACACCTCTCTGCTTTACAGCTCTCTGCTGAATATGATGAGAGAGATTTATTTGTAGAGTGGGCAGAGACAGAAGTGCATTGTCGCATAATTTTTTTTTTCTTTAGAGGTTATTAATTACTGTGTCAACCTTTGCTCCATTGCTGCTACCCACTTTTATTTTGGAAGCGCAGCCGTTCCCCAGTCTGACCACATAGGGCTCCCTCATCATCCCATTTTCTATGAACCTTTTAGAATATTATTTATTATTCCTTATGTATCTGGGTGGAGGAGAGAGAGAGGGACAGTATGGCAGAGATAGGAAACATGAGCCGGAAAACATGCTTGCCTGAAATTGTCATCACACTGCTGTTGGAAGGAGTGAGCCGGAAAACTCATAGCCAACACTCACACAAACACACGCCAGGCACACAGCACATCACTCCCGGAGAGTTTGTGAGCAGCCCCACAGCTCTTACCTGGGTTGTCAGGGATCCCTCTGCAGTGCAGCTCCCTCAGCTCCCTCTGCCCTAGTCCCCCTGGGAGCAGTGGGGCCGGGGCTGTCACTGGGTGCCGGTGCAGGTAGGGGATGGCAGCAGCTGTCTGCAGCCTTGGCTGCTGGGCTCTGGCTCCTGCCAGTGCTGCTGCTGCTGCTGCTGCTCCTGATGATGCCGAGGAGGAGGAGAGCCGAGTGAGGAGGAGGAGGATGCTGGCGGTGATGCTGTTGCCATGGTTACCCAACACGGCGGCGGCACCGCTCAGAGCAACAGCTGCCCCAGCACCCAGATCTGCTCGAACCCATCGCTGCCAAGTAGCCCTCCATGGAGAGGCACAGGGATGTCACCCCAAAGCCCCTCTCTACAGGGATAGTGACAACCGGGAGAATGGAGGTCACTCCTTGGCACAGTGTTGGGGCTCTGGGAAAACAGATGGAGTGATGCATCCGAAATGTTTGCATTCTGCACTTGTCGGTAAAGAGCTCACTGCCCTGCAGAGGTCAAACACCAGCTTCCAGGAGGGCAAAGTTTCCTTTTTCAGGGGGTTCTTGAATTTTTATAAGGAACTGAAAAAAACAGCAAAGCTGAGAAGGGGAATAATTTTCAAAGTTCCTGTTGTCATGCAATTTTAAACTTTTTCTCTTTTTAACTAAAGGCAAAACCTCTGTCTTTAAAATGGGACTTAAAAGTGAGATATTACTGTCATGTGTTAAGGATTTTTGCATAGAAAAATCCCTTTTGAGTTCCTTGTGTGAGAAAGAGCTGCCTCTTACCACCACACAGTGAGAAAAAACCTTTCAGAAAGGAACCCTGTTACACAGCACAGGGCACTAATTCTTCCATGCATGAGGCAGACAAGCTGAACTTTGCCTTTGCCTAGTGATCTGAAAATAAGAAGGGAAAAAGTTCTCAGGTGAATGTGCTGCACTAGGATCAAAACATGGAGTATTAACCGAGAGAGAGACGTGAAATTAAGGCATTTAGTTGCCATATATCTATCAAATATGCATGTCATGAGGCTCTCATTTTGCACTGGTACCATCACAAGACACAGCAAGGTCATAACAATCAAATGTCACTTCCATACAAAAATGTCAGTGCAAAGCTGTGTAACACTCATAAGCCATGGCAGTTTTTTCAGAAGCTGGTACTGTTTGCAGGACATTGCAAAACCTTGTCTGAAACCCACTGAAAAAAAAAGAACAGTCATTGGTGGAAACTTTCTTAAGGGATTTGCATCCTACTGCCAGATCTCTGCTTGGAACTGGATGCTGCAGACAATATGAATCTGAGCTTGAGGCACCAAGAAAATACACTGGGTGCATCTTCCTATTTTTTTTCTATTTTGCCTACTTCTATTAAAGTATCAGATCTGGAGAAATGGTTATAGAAGATGGGGGCCTACAAGGAACATGGAGAGGGACTTTACATAAAAGCATGTAATGACAGGGCATGGGGGAATGGCTTCAAACTACAAAGAGAGTAGGTTTAGATTAGATACTAGGAATAAATTCTTTACTTTGAGCATGGTGAGGCCCTGGAAAAGGCTGCCCAGAGAAGTTATGAATATCCCATCCCTGGAAGTGTTTAAGGCCAGATTGGATGAAGCTCAGAGAAACCTGGTCTAGTGGAAGGTGTCCCTGCACACAGCAAGGAGTTTGGAACAAAATGTTCTTTAAACCAGGCAATTCTATGATTCTGTAATGTGCTGGTGGCACCACCTTTCAAGACATTCTAGAAGAACACCATGTTCATTTGCAGTCATAATATGGTTTATATAAAAGAATTTTGTATATATCTCATTACTATGGGAGAACCTGGAACTACGTAACTAAGGAGGAAAATTGTGCCAGCCAGCACATGTTGTCAGAACTCCTTGGAGTAGCTTCCCATTTCACAACCTCCACGGATCTTATAAAAGTAGTCACCATTCTCCCTGTATGGCCATTGGGATCCTCTGCTGTAANTAGCTTCCCATTTCACAACCTCCATGGATCTTATAAAACTAGTCACCATTCTCCCTACAGATTTTTTAATTAACCTCCTTTCAGGCAACAGTTTTGCTGTCCACTCAGAGATTATGTAGAATAGTTGACTCAAAGGGACTTTCTATAATTTTAATGATAAATAAGATATATTTTCTCTATTTTAATCTTTAAAAATATCATAGATGTAAAATTTGACTGCACTCTGAAACCCTTCTCAAGAGCCAAAAATATTTGGTGCATGTATGGCCATGGGGATCCTCTGCTGTAGTTCTGAATGCAGGGCAAGAAGATCTCATTGCAGTAATGATTGTGAGCACATCTAAGTCACCCACTCCACAACTAACTAGCTGACAGCAAACCCTGTGGTTATTCAGAATAGATCACTGAGACCATAGAGAGATCTTATTTCTGCTAAATCAGGATGTGTACTGCAAAATGTATCTGCTGAGGTACGTGTATCAGCTTGCAAGCTTATATTTACCAACCTTGCTTATTTGGGCTATTTTTTGAAAGCTGCATCTCTGATTTCAGGAACACAAGTAAGAATAGCAGAATAGAGTTGGCCTCTGGCTTCAGATGCTTTGGCTAAGCACAGTTGTGTTACACCACTGAGGAGCTGCCCACCTTAATTCTCTTGTTGGTGATATTCTGCAACACTGAGGAAAAATCCAGCCCTGAGGACATGCAGAGCCCACTAAAACCAGTGGCTGTGATACCTGCCCATCTGCACCCTGCACAGCATTCATCTCCAACAATGCCAAAGAGGATATAAAGCTCCAACAAAGCACAAAAAAGATCCCCAACTAAACAAAATAAAAGGTGAAACAGTTTCATCTCCCTCAGTCATGCAAGGAGGTCCAACATGGTGGGATTGATGACTTCCATCAGTTCACTAGGGAGATAAGTTGTGTTACAGTATGTAAAGCATGCTGATTTCATAAGAAGATAGGATTCGAAAAAGAAAGGACACATCATGGATGTATTTGACAGAGCCTAGAGCACAGGCTGCATTTTGAACCACAGCATTAGTTTTTAAAGATAGGACCTATGTCATACCTTGCAGCCCTGCTTAGGAACTACAGACACCTTTGCACATCTCAAATGGTATTAGACACCTATGTTTATGCATCTCAGGCATATCTAAGTTATTTTCTTGCTTTATATAATAAAGACAGGCAAATCAACTTAGCCTAACACAGATTCTAAACCAAACCAGTTAAATTCTCCCTTGTGCCTGTTTTTCTCTCCCCTGTTGTTAGGAAAACACCAGGGCTGACTAATGTAGCTGTATTTATCTACATAATTAGCATCCTGAGGTAAAGGCAAATCCCATCTCCAAGTCTTCTTTGGAAGAGCTATCCCACCAAATCAGTCATCTGAGCTCTGATGCCTGTTAACAAAGATTAAAAACAAAATGCACCTTATGGAAATTACTTTTAACTGCCACCTCAGCCCCACAGCAGCCTGGGGTTTCAGCAATGGGGACATCTGAGTGACTGTTTACCTGCTCAGTGTTCCCAGCCTGGCTGAGATCTCAACAGTACAGATATCCTTGGACAAATTAGTATCCCATAGTCCAGCATGGGCAGGAAATTTTATATTTTAGATTCTTTGTATACAGCCTCAAAGTTATTTAATAACAACTTGAACCACATATTCAGGATACTTAATAGATGTTCAGTGGAGCGTTCCATGCTGCAGGGTCCACACTGGGGTGGTAAAAATTTTGACAGGTTGTAGGCTCAGCTTCAGTCTGCCACTGTACACTACTCAAGCTGTAGTGTAATAGTAATTCTTTCAATTCTGCTAAGAGCAAGGTAAAATAAAAAGTCTTAAAATAATTGAAATAAGATTAGAATTACAAAATTCTTACTGCTCGAAAAATTTGGTGACCTTCTATGATGGAGCTACGGCATTGGTGGATGGGGGCAGAGCAACTGACATGGTCTACCTGGACTTATGCAAAGCATTTGACACTGTCCTGCACCTCACCCTTGTCTCCTAATAGAAGAGTCATGGATTTGGTGGATGGACCACCTGATGGATAAAGAATTGCTGGAAGGCTGTATACAGAGTTGTGGTCAAGGGCTCATTGTCCACGTGCAGACCAGTGACTAGCAGGGTCCCTTAAGGGTCAGTACTGGAGCCAATCCTGTTCAACAGCTTAATCAGCAACATGGACAGTGGGATTGAGACTCACTCAGCATATCTGCTGATGAAACCAAGCTGTGAAGTGCAGTCACATGCTGGAGGGATGGGATGCCATCCAGAAGGACTTGGATAGGCTCAAGAGGTGGACCAATGCAAATCTCATGAAGTTCAAAGAAGCAAAGTGCAAGGTCCCACACCTGGTTCATGGCAATCCCACACACACCTACAGGTTGGGCACAGAAGTGATTGTGAGCAGCCCTGCAGGGAGGGGCTTGTGGGTGATGGCTGATGAAAAATTCACCATGAGTCAGCAATCTGTGTGCCTGCAGCCCAGAGAGCCAAATGAATCCTGGGGCTGCATCCAAAGGAGTGCGCAGGTCAAAGGCAACAGGTCAAAGGAGTTGATTCTGCTCCTCTGCTTTTGTGAAACCCCCCCTGGAGCGCTTTGTACAGTTTTAGTGCCCCCAACATAAGAAGGACATAGAACTATTGGAGCAAGTCCAGAGGATGCCGCAAAATTGATAAGAGGACTGGACCACCTTCTCTATGAAGATAGGCTGAGAGAGGTGAGGCTAATCAGACCGAGGAAGAGAGGACTGCGTGGAGACCTCATAGCAACCTTCCAGTGTCTGAAGGGTCCCTACAGGGAAGCCAGAGAGGGACTCTTCATCAGGAATTATAGTGATGGGACAAGGAGTGATGAGGGCAAACTGAAAGAGGGGAAATTTTGCATAGATATTAGGAAGACATTTTTTACTGTGAGAGTGGTGAGATCCTAGAACAGGTTGCCCAGGGAAGTTGTAGATGCTCCAACCCTGGCAGTATTCAAAGTCAGGTTGGATAAGGTGTGGAGTAACCTGGCCTAGTGGAAGTTTTCCCTGTCCATGGCAGAGGAGATTGGGACTAGATGATCTTTAAGGTCCATTCCAACCCTTAACATTCTATGACTCTTAAGATACCTGAATGCCAGCACATAAAACCTTACATGGTGAGGCACAGGCTTGTGAGTTTAACACATTTACAGGGCAAGGAAGTGAGTGTGTCTCAGGCAGGCTGTCTCAAGTGGCAGGGAAAGACCACGACCCTCAACTTCCACATGGAGCATCCAAGGAGCAGTCACAGGCAGAATCCACATCCAGACTGCAACAGCTTTCTTCAGGCTCTGAGAAACAGTGTGCAGCATGAAACCCCTATTAGAGCTCACTGTGGATGTGCAATATGTCCCACCATGGCTGGGGAGCAGAAGTTAGGGCCAAATGTGTGCTCCAGGCTAGAAGCAGGAAACATGAAAGCTCTGTAGTTAATGGACAGAGAAAATTAAGCTTCCTTTTTATTAAACTCAGAAGCTGAATATACCTTTTTGATTTTGATGCAGTTTCCAGGGACTACTTCTCTCTGCTTCATAATTTCAGGAAAAGGTAAGGTCCAAAGGAAAAGTCTGACACACAAAACCAAACAGAACTTTCAGTCTTGGGGCTTTGATTTCTTCTGGATCCTCTGTGTACTCTAGGAGCATTTAGATGGCAAGACCCTTTTGGGAAGGGATGCACCATATTGCTATAGCAGGATATGAAACACCCTCTGATTCAAATTACAGAGTCTCACACATAATCCAGTTTCATGCTACTCTACAGAGAAGCAATTAAGCAAAAGGAGGAGTAAAACATGAGAGAGGATCAAAAGATGCCTTTCATGCAGCTATTTGATTAAAAAAAACCATCCAGAAATGTTGACTACAATATATCTAATCTTTGTTTTGATGCAGCTGGTGGCAGTCAGAGCTCCATCATCCATGCCCCATCATTTTAAACATTCAAGGCCAGATTGGATGGGGCTCACGGCAACTTGATCTAGTGAAAGCTGTTGCTTCCTATAGCAAGGGTTTGGAACTAGATGATCTTTAAAATCCCTTCCAACCCAAACCATTCTATGATTATAGTAAATAAAACAGATTGTTGGGGAACACCACAGTATAAAAGTATTTTTTAAATAATGCAGGGGTTTTTTTTAAGTCATGAAGCTTTTAAAATCATGCAGTAGTTTCATTAAAGGTAAAGACTGAAGTACTAGAAAAAGTATGAAATATAATTAATCAGTTTACTAAGCATGTATTTCACACAAAACCCACATGGTATAATATAACAAGGATCACAAAGACTTGGCTTGCTTTAATAGTTGTATCCAAGGAAAGCTTATACTTCTTTTTGCAAGTCCTTACACTTATCCTGTCCTCAAGCCACAGAGCCCTCATTCAGCTGCCATCCATTTAATATTTCATTCATCCTATCATTCAATTTTTAGTCCAGCATCTTGTTACAGCCAACCTGCCAAGTAAATAGCCTTGCTTTAAATAAGAAAAAGCTACTTTTATCCACTGGTGCTTCCCTTACCTGGAAGGCCGTGGGAAATCTCAGGTTACAGTCCTCTCATTCAGGGCTCTGGAAGATTGCAAACTGTAAAACAGAGAGTAAAGAAACTAAGCACATTTCAGATGTTTATCATGATACAAACATCTGATAGGAGACTTGAAGGAACTAGAGGAGTATTAGAAGTTTAACAACAACAACAAAAAAAGATATTTTTGTGAATAACACAGTCCAGGCCCAAAATATTATCTTGCTGACAGCCTTAGGAGCTGCAGAGCTCTGCTCACCACTGCAGTACCTCATAGAATCACAATCAATACTTTTCTGAACACCCCTATGGAAAAAGGACTGTCATTACCATTTATTTTGTGCATGGAAAACAAGTCCTGGACTTTTCCAGAGGCACCCACACAAGCAGATGAGACTTTCTGGAGGTCAGTGCTGAACTTCCTGAATACTAGAGCACTGGAACAGGTTACTCAGACAAGCTGTTGAGTCTCCATCATTGGAAATATTAAATATTTGATTGAACATTGTCCTCCTCTGCAATCTGCTCTAGCTGATCTCAAGAGGTGACTTCTGATATCAACCATTCTGTGAAATCATGAACAAGTCCCATACTCCTCTGCTCCCAGCATGCATTCCACAGAGTCCTGATCTCTGTCCCCTTAGTTCACCAGTTCTTCCTTGCTTTTACATACAGAGACACATAATGCTGTACAGACACACATAATGCTGTACACATCTGGTCCCACCGTACACACGTCCACCCCCTGTCAACCTTCAATATCCTAAATCCAAATCCCTTAGTCTCTTCCTAGGCCTCTTATTACCTCCTAGACCTCCCTCTGCCAATTTTGTTGTGTAAATCATCTTCCCCTATTTAGCTTGGACATAGTGCAAGGAACTTTCCTCTCACCTTGACTATTGCGTCTCCTGCCTTGTGTCCCACACCTTAGATCTGGCCTAATCTACAGCATCCTAGAAAAAGGAAGGGAAGTTGCAGAGAAACTCTGCACCTCTGTTTTGACACAGACTGGCAAGTATCCATGTTTCCAGACTGGAAAATTCAACATGACAGAGGAACTTAGCTGTTTATGTCTAGCTGCTGCTGAGCACCCAAAGTCTGTGTTTATTCAAAGGTTTATGGGCTGTCTTATGATCCAAGTTCTGAGAGACGGACCCAAGAGAAAGAGCATTTTTTTCTCTCTTTCCTTTGGAATATCATTTCCTAAGCACATAAATTCAAGTCTTCCAAAGAAGAACATACAATCGATTTCTAACGTGGGCAAAACTGATTATTTCTCCTAGATTCCTTTACGTAAAAAGCTAAACTATTTTGGCTGCAGTTTTCCAAAATTAATTCATTGCAAGGCAGATGCCCCTGCATAAAGAGTTTCAGCCCAAACAATTAAGATACAGCAAAATGATAAGCAATAAAACCTAGAGTGTTACTATAAGAAATGCTGGACAACCTTAACAACACTCACTGGTATCACTCCCACCTAAAATACATATTAATTCACTAAACAGCCAGATGGGCTTGTTTGTTTAAGACTCTTCCCTAGAGGTTTTCAGCTTCATTTTTTTTATATATATATGTCTTTTATAATGCAAAATACCAGCTGGCAGGCAGTACTAGTAGTACCTTGCTATTAACTGGAGTTTGTACATAAAGATTATTTTAAAATATCATAACCAAACACTTGTCTAACATTACTCAAAATAAGCATCACATTTCAGCCTTGTAAAGACAGGAGAAACATCATCCTCATTTGTTCCTAGGTAAATCATGGTACAGAGAAGCTCAGTGTGCTTGAGGAAGTGTGTATTACAGGTGGAAAAAGGATGGGGTAGCAGGCAGCTTACTCCAAGACACACTCAGATGCAGCAGTATCTTCAGCCACTGGATGACAATCTGTGGCAAACAGTGTTTGCCAGTGGCAAACCTGCACTTTCAGCAGTGAGAGAAGTCTCTTATTTGAGATTTTAACACTTAGTTTGAGTTCTGATATGTAACTTCAAACCACCATATCACTTTCTAGGTCAATGACGATCCAAAGCCCATTTAAGTGGGTAAGATGGAAACTGCTAGAGGCATTATTGTCTTCCCTGGCTCAAGGCTGAAATGCAATGGTATGAAGAAGTAAGATCAGAGAATAGCCAAGCTCTAGACAGTTTTGATAAGTCTGGGTAAAGCAAATTAAGATGTGATTATCCAGACAGGTGAGTCCCACCTTTTACCACAGCTCTATAGCCTCTATTAGAACAAAACCAGAATAGGGCATTTTTTCAGCATTCCCATCACCCCTGGTAGTGATAGGAGTTGCCAGTACACACTTCCTTCTTCTTATATTCATATATGCTTTCAGTAAATAGGACATTTATAGCATCATGAGAAGGAAGGAGCTTAGTGTAGAAACTTTTCAGGCAGGTCTACATTGCTGTGGAAAGACTTGCAATCTTACTACATTCTGCAATCCCACAGATCATGGCTATATAGTGCTAAAGGACCAGTTCTCATTTGTCTTCTGAGTGGCTGGAAAAGTTAATCAGAAGAAATTAAACTAACCTGCTTTGTAGAGTTTATGCCAAAAAATAAAATCCTTCTCTCTTTGCATGAAAGGCCTAACAGTGTTTATTAAATACATATAACTTTTAAATAAACTGAATGTTAAGGGTTTTCATAAAGGGGACTATGTCAGCTATACAATGCTTTTTGGTCTCTGGTAGTTCAAAGAATGTTGAAAGATATTGTCATGCATAAGAAATCATGGAACCCTGTCTTAGTATCTGTGTAGACATGTGCTGTTCTTCTTAAAGCTTATTTTTTATTGAAAAGACAATGATAATTTCTCCATGTCTATAGAGGTAAACCACAGGTGCAGAGAGCAGCTGCAGGTCTTCAGGGATTTGCCATAGAATAGGATTTATCTTGAAGTCCACAGGTAAATAATTCAAAAACATTTCATCCATTTAATGCCTCAGTTGAGCACATGTCAACAGAAGTCAGAGATAATGCAAGCCACCAAATGGTTTATCTCAATGGGGAGGACAAAGACTGAGTAGATGCAGAGTTAGAGCTAATCTGGGAGGATGAAAACATAGCACCCTCTCACTGCACACCCAGCCACATAGCCATGTGTGCCACACTGAGACCATGCAGCCGGGATATTGACAGCTAAAGATACCTGAATGACTGGACATGGAATGATTTGGGCCCTTATGTTTACAAGCTGCTCAGCAAGAGGCCTGGCAGGACAGATAGAGATTTTATTTCCCAGTAAGATGACCTCTGGCAAAATTCACATTCAGCATTCAGACAAAGCAGAATATACTTCTACATGCTATGAGAAAAAATATTAAGAAAACATATTACCCATTTCCAAAGGAAATAAAAATAAAATTGTTGAGGATTCTCCCTGTAGGTGGCCCCTGTTATTCTTGAAGAACAGCTGCAGAGCACCTTGTATAATTTAGCATGGTCAGAGTCCAGGGAACAACTGCAACGGCTGGGTGTACATGTGACAGAAGGAAAAACCCTTTCTTTTTCCTTCTCAGTCTCCTAGGTCGAGAGGAAGGGGGGAAACATGTCTTCATTTCCCCTCTCCCACTCTACCTTAGCAGGAAAAATTTCTCCCTGCAGAATCAGCAACTTCCATTGAACACAGCCAAAGCCCTGGGCACAGCTCCATCATCAGACTGTAATTTATGGTCTTCCCTGTCACCTAAGTGCAAATAGAGAACTCCATGTGCACACACCACAGCCCACACAGATGGCACCTAGCACAACTCTGCCCACAGAACCATCATGGCACAACATCTAGAATACTGTCAAGTATAGATCCAGCAACAAGTGAGGAGAACTGCAAAACATGGCTCTTACGAACACTGCTGTATGTTTAGAATAACTGATTTAGTGTAGGAGATTGGAAAGGAAGAAACACTGGCAACAACTGAGACTGGGACTGATGAACTGCAATCTTTGCTGCCAAGGCTCACCAACAGCCTCTTGAGTTGTACCAACAAGGCTACAGCCTGTAGATATAGGAAATACATTATCCCTCTGTCTCAGTTTTCTTCAGATCACACCTAAATACTGAACCCGGTTTTGGTCCCCCCTGTACAAGAAGAATCTGGGTAAACAGGAGCAAGTTTCAGAGGACCACTGAAAAGGTAGAATGTGAAGCCCTCAGCTGGTAAGGAGAGAGTCAGGGACCACGGCTTGTTCAGGTTGGATTAGAAACTTCCATGGAAGGACTGTTAATGGGCCAGCAGCCCCTCACTACCTGTGGGCAGAGGTCATCCAGAGGATGGAAAAAATTTCTTCATGGCAGTGCCTGGCAGTGGAGTCATAAGCTTAGATAAGAGAGATTCAAACCTTTTCCTCATGAGGCCAGTCAAGCAGTGGAGCACAATATCCATAGAGGTTACATGAAGTCCACTCTTGGAAGTTTTCAAGACTGGACTGGATAAAGCCCTGAACAATCTTAACTGATGCCACAGCTGAATCCACTTGGAGCAAGGAACTGATCTAAAGACCCTCTGAATTATTCTATGATTCCTGCAACTTGTCTCATTGTAGAAATTGTTTTCCTAGATTTCCTTCCCTTAGTAGCCTGCCTTGCACTCAGTCTGTGAAAGGAAAAGTGTAGATGATATGCTTGTATACTTCTCAGTGACGACATCCTGGCTAACATATTGGCACAGCAGGTACATGTCAAACCAATAAAAAAGAAAACTGAAGAAGGGTAAAGCTAATCATGGAATTTATCAGAGCATTACATCACATTCTTTTTATTTTCCTTTCTTCTCCAGTAACAAACACAGCAATAGCATTGACTTCATTACCCAGCTCTGAAATGAAATGGGGCAAGAGAGAGACTCAATTTCTTTGACACCAAGGGAAAAGTAAACATTTCCCTCTGTCTTGAAAGCCTGCATGACCCAGTTCCCTGCCAACACCCAGATATGAGAGATATGAAAGAGAAAGGAGAGATAGATTGAGGTGAAAGGCAGCAGAAGCTCTTCTCATAGCCTGCCTGTTCAGAAGCGATGAACCCTTGTCTGTTGTTTTGTCCAGTTTCCATTACAAAGCATGCCCTTGTTTGCCCTTTTTGCATGGGGTAGGGATGGTAATAACCCGTCTGTGTTAATTAGGTGTTCACATCATTCTCTGAAATCTACAGAAACAGCCTAAACCAGTACAAATGTTTTAACAAATTTTAACAGAGTCCTTACACTTGAGTGGCTACAGCACAGAACTATGATAAGCTCTGCCTCCTACCAGAAATTATAACATGCTGTGTGGTGCATGTCACTGGACATAACGTGGAAAAATCCTTGAAAGAGATCATTCCAACCCTGGCTACCTTGTTATGAAGTCCATGGGCTCCTCCAGGATCCCAGTCCTCAGAAGATAGCTATACTTTCTTTTCCAGGCAAAAAAGAGGCTCTTTTGTTAATGTGGACAGGTATCACACACCTGTATTTTTGTTTTAAATGGAGCAAAAAAGTGGTACCATTTTTGTTCTGCTCTGTTGTCACCAAATACCATCATTACTCACTTTAGGGTGAACTTTAATAAATTCCATCCTGGAACTATAGCTGTGACATAAGGAACAAAAAGGGTTGGGGTGAGAGCAGAATAATGACGTGTCACCCACAAGCAGTTGGAGTTGGAAGTGACTCTGCACAGTCATAAAGAGATTAAAATGGGACACTTTGTCAGTACTGGCCCTCAGCAACAGGACTGTGTGCTGTGGCTGGTCCTGATGCAGGGTCTTCACTGAAGCTCTGGAGAAAATAAAATCCAGAAGGGAATTCAGCCTGCTCAGATGGGAAAGCTCAGGGTCTCCAAAATGCCATGCAAAGGACACCCATTTGAGTTTATATCCAGCCTACCTGCCAGCAAGGAAGGATATCAGAATTGAGCTAAGAATAATTCTGAGCTACTTCATCATGGGGAACCAGTAGACTAAATCACCTCAGAGGCCCGAGAGGGCTCCCAATTTCCAGATTTTCCTGGAAGCCAAAACTAGTGTTTACTAAAGGTAGTGATCTCTCTGTCTGTTCAGTAAGGGTGGGCCAGGCAAGAGGGATCAGGCACCATAGGCTTCCAGAGGCTCCCCTGGAAGAACATGAGTAGCACTGCACATCTCTGCTTCCAGAAGGGGCTAAAAGTAAGTTAGCTAAAGTATTATTTAAGTGCCACAGTGGGAAATTCAAGCAGTTGGTCTGAAGTATGTGGTTGAGCACCTTAATCCACATCCTCCAATATCTATAAAAACAATGCAGAAGTCCCAGTTTTCTAGTTCTTCATGTTGTAATGACCTAGATTCATACATTTTATATATATATATGTATACACACACAAATATATGTATATACACAAATACAAATATACACACACGTTCATACATGTATCATGTATCCACAAATTCACTCTCCAGATATATATATGAATTTGTACAAATGCATAAAGATATTATGTAGGAGTATACACACAAAATATGATTTAGTCCATAATCACCTATTGACAAGAAATTAAGTGTGTGCATGTCCGTGTGTGCTTTTGCACATACAGGTACAAAATAAATGTGGGTCTTACAGAATTTAGCCAGTTACACACACTTTTAGCGCACATTTAATATAAATACTCTTTTGGTCCAAGTTCCTTGAATGCATTATACTTTTTTATGCAAATTCTCTTTTTTTCTTGAACTTGAAAATTAAAAAAATATTTTTGGAAGATGACTAATACAATGCTGGCTGTAAAGGATAAGCTCAGTTTCAAAAAAAAAATTGTTTTTTTTAAATATTCTCACATTTGTATTTTTCAAGTTGTAAATTACCATAAATTTACATTTTCAATTATCCAAAAAGAATTTCTGTGGAAGTTCAACAAATCTGTTTCAATCATAAGGAAAATAATCTCTGATCATATCAACATTTCCACGATTTCACAGACATATGAAGACTTTGTCAGTTTAATATTTTAAAAGAGTAAGAAACCTGTGATGATATTGGAGCTTTTGATTACTTTTGTGATGCATTTTATCCCTCCTGTTTCTCTAATATGACAAATCAATGAAATAAATGTAATCCTTTGAACTTATATTAGGAAGAATATTAGAAGCTTTTTTCACCGATTCAATCACTATTCCATTTCCTTTTTTCCTTCACTTTCCTTTCTCAAGCAAATCCTCGGACATGAGCACGCTCCAGAGGAAAAGGAGTCCTGAACACTAGAGGGCAGATAAGAAATAAACCATCAAGTTTATCCCTTGTCAATTAAGCCCCTGAAATAAAAGTTTCTGCTAGTAATTTTGACACTTTGTTTTTTTATTCCATAAGCAACTGTGATTATTTTCACTTTAAGTATCTATGCCAATGGTCCTAATTGCAGTCTTATTTTCTCTTGATTATTCCTTGAGAGGCAAAGAGGAGACTTCATGAAAAGAAAAGTGACATTGAGACTTCAAGTTTGAAGAACTGTTACTGCAGTCAATGGGAAATGACTCGTGGCAACAATATATTCACTACACATAGAGTGATCTCTACTGCAAACCAAACTACTGCACACACTGCTAGTGCAAACATATCTGAGTTACAGACTCCAACACCCAGGGCTACATGTTTGCACTTTGGAAATGAGATTCACTTGCTTGGCTCCCATTTAACTGTGTGCTTCCTCACTGCACTCTTGTCCTTCCCTTCTTCTACCTCTGTGTAAACTGTGTGCGTTTATGTGTTCCCTCTCCTATAACCTCATACACTGAGTTTCTGCATTTAGGTGGCCAAGATAAGATTTCTATCACTCCCAGCCATCAGCGGTCTCTGGCAGAGAAGTAGAACTTACATGCACAGCAGAAGTGAAATGTACATTTACGAACTTAAGAGGGTTTATCATAGAATCATAAAATAATTGAAGAGCTTGGGTTGGAAGCTTCAAGACCATCTGCCAACCTCCCTGCCATGGGCAGGGACACTTTCCACAAGACCAGGGTGCTCAGAGCTCCATCCAGCTTGGCTTTGAACACTTCCAGGGATGGGGCATCCACAACTTCTCTGGGCAACCTGTTCCAGTGCATCATCACTCTCACAGCAAAGAATTTCGTCCTAATACCTAATTTAAATCTCTCCCCTTTGAGTTTAAAATCATACCCCTTTGTCCTATCACTATCATGTAAAAATTTTTTTCTTTCTTTTTCTATAAGACCCCAGCCCTCTGATCATCATTGCTCATACTTCCAAGAAACAGCCAGTCTCTAAACATTTGAGACAATCCACCCTCATATCTCAGGGCAGTTTGAGTGAATATATTTTTTAATAAAGTCAGTCACAGCCTCAAATAAACCTCTGAATCACACCTAGGGTGAGGCAATTGTGCTTAACTCCTTTGTACATCCTTAGCATGTTTCTTCTCACCACCAGGAGCATGGCAGACTGCTGTAGTTCAGAGGGATGCTTCAGGACTATTTACAAATACAACTCCCTGTGCAGCATTGCTCTCTCAGCATAAATGCAAATACAGCCACTGCAGTACCTCACACACACATTTACTGCTATGCAGATCATGCCTAGATCTTTGGGGAAGCTGCTTTCTTCTAAGTGTTAAAATAAAAAATAAATCTGCTGTTCTTCAAGACAATTTTTTCCTGGCAAACCTCAGTCTGGGGTCACCCAGAATATATCTGGTGGATTTATGCAGGCAGGGGAAACAAAAATAACCAGGCTCTGCTGCCTGAGAATATATGCAGAGACATGCAGATGTATTTGTGTGGCTCAAAACCTGAACTGATACACATCAAGGGCTCTCAGGACTTACTAACTTGGATGGAGACACATATATCCATGTTATATAGCCTATGGCTCAGAGTAGGCTCTCACAAACATGCAAAAATGCAGACCATAACCTTCACACATCCAGTTACTTCCTGAGAGCCAAGACACTTCTCTCAACCATCCAAAATGGACATTGAGAGCCTTCAAAATCATTTTGAGAAGCCTTAAAAGAATCAGACAATACGGACAGTTCTTTGTGCTGGGTTAACCTTGGCTAAGGGCAAAACACCCACCCAGCCATGCACTCACTCCTGCTCCTCAGAAATCCAAGGAGAGAAAGCAAGATGCGAGAGCTCATGGGCTGAGGTAAAGACAGGGAGATTATTTACCAGTTGATCATGGGATAAACTGGATTATATGGAGAAAATTAATTTAATTTATTCAAAATTAAAATATATTCTGGTATTGAGAAAGAAAGACAAACAGCAAAAAGCTCCACCTTCTACTTAGCTTTTCCCCAGTCCTCCCTTCCCTACTTCACTCCTGACTCCTCTCCCATGAGAGGGTGGTAATGGGGCTGTGGTCAATCCCTCACAGCCTCTCTGAGACACGTCTCCCTTGTCCCCTGTCTCCTTTCCCCAGGCCAGACCTTTCTGCAGGATGCAGCCCCTCAGAGACAGCTGCTCCCACCTGGGCTCTCCAAGGCTGTGAATTTGCTGTGAAGTCAGCAGGGATGTTACTGCAACATATCTGTGTGGAAAAAAAAAAGAACTCCATCAAATGACCTAAATGCAAAGGATACTAAATCATATGCTGATAAGGACAAAGATGTATCCCCCAGAGATGAAATAAACAACAATTTCTATCTTCAAATTCAACTTATATCCTTAGAGGTCTCTCTTGTTATTACATGTTCAGTGGACTGTGCCTCACCTTTGCTCATCCCCAAAGAGCTTTATTAGTATGCTGGTGAGAGCTCAGCCCATTAGTGAGTTCCTCATAGTACAATATATGAAAAACATAAAACCATTAGAGAGCATCCAAAGAAGGGCTGTGAATATGGTGACGTGTCTAGAGGGGAAGCCGAATGAGAAGGTGCTGAGGCCACATGGCTTGTTCAGCCTGCAGGAAACTGAGGAGACATCTCATTGGAGTTACGACTTCCTCGTGAGGGGAAGAGGAGGGGCAGGCACTGATCTCTTCTATGTTGTGACCACTGACAGGACCTGAGGGAAATGCCTGAAGTTGTGTCAGAGGTTTAGGTCGGGTATTAGGTAAACGTTCCTCACCCAGAGGGTGGTTGGGCACTGGAACAGGCTCCCCAGGGCAGAGGTCACAGCACCAAGCCTGACAGAGTTTAAGTGTTTGGACAAGACTCTCAGATACATGGTGCAATTTTTAGGATGGTCTTGGGCAAGGTCAGGAGTTGGACTTGATCCTTTTGGGTTCCTTACAATGCAGGATATTCTATGTGTCTATGGACACAGTACAGGTACAAATGGCACAGCATTCTGAACTTTGTTTAGTAGAGGCAAGGAATTACCCATACAGTTCTGAAAAAGCCTGGTGTGGCCTTAAATGGAATTGGTTTTACCATTTTTAAGCACCAGTTTTCGAGAGAAGAGAAGGGAAATGGACTTAGATCACTGGGGACAAGGATACACAAAAAGCTCAACTTGGCATGGGAATACAAAGGTTGAGGGAAGATGCAGTAACTTATGCTTCTAAGGCTGAATGTCAAGATAGGGGAAGAGTTAGCTAACTTTAAGTATGATACTGACAAAAGATCAATGGGATATATAATGTTCAGGAATAGATTTATGTTGGAAAATTACAAGATGATTTCTAACAATCCGGGAATGGTGGTTTTGCCCAAGCAAGATTGATAAGGTTTGTCATGGACTGAAGAGAGAAAAATATTGCTTCTTCCTCAGATCTCAGGGGGATTTGTAAGATTGAATTTCTAGTGCTGCAGGAAGATAGGGTAAGTTCTATGTCTCCTACTTCTTCAGGAATCATATCATAGCAGCTCCAGGTTTCACACAGGGAGGTGGGAAAGCTATTACAATTTATCAAGCATCAAATTATCCCAGTGATTGTGCTAAAAAAGGAGATTTATTTTGGAATGATTTTTAGCAGCCTTAAGGGCATTTTATGCCTTTAGCCAAGACCGGGCATAAGGGGGTTTTTGGAGGTATCACTGTTGGCCGGTCTTTTATCAGCAACGTGACACTTCATTCAAATACATTTAAATGGAACTGAAGCAACTAAACACCTCAGTAAAACTGGCCCCAATTTTTTTTCATACTTAAATCCCTGGTCAATAAATAAAACACAGAAAATCTGTGCTGAAGTTCTTTGGCCTTTCTCTAGACTCAGTCAAGAGTCACTGAAGATATTTTAGTTGGAGTATGTGCTTGCACAGCAATTCAGACTGGTGGGAACTCCTGTTGTTATTGTGAGATAAACAACAATAGGATCTGGGAATTCATAAGTAAAANTGAATGCTCCACCCTGTTTAATAAAAAATACTCCGCAAAAGTAACTCAAAACTTCTGCAAAAATCTATATGAAAGGGGGGAAAAAATCCCAGCACATTCATTTGTCCTGGTTTTGTACCACTCAAGCAGATCTTGCCCGTCTATTAATTTTACATGCATTACGCTCTTGGGCTAGGTACTAATTTCACATTTGTACTTATCTAGAAGAAAGGAGGTCAATGCTAGAATTGTCCTGGATGGCAAACTGCTTTGCCTTAAACTTCATCAAATAATTGAAAGAATTAAAACCAATAATGAACCTACAATAAAGCAAACAAATGTTATGTAATCAGGTCAATTCATACAAATGGATCCAAAATTCCTGCTTATTTAACATTCTAAGTTCCTCCTGTTGAATAATGCATAGTCTATTGAACGATTTGAGTTAGAACACAGAACTGAATGTTACGTATTAAATATTAAGCATATAGCAAAGAAAACAGTTGAGTTCCTTGCGGGCATAGAACTCTGGGCTTAGTGGTTCAGAGGGAAGCAGGAGGGCATATTTCCCATGTGGGGAACCCTGGTGGAAAATAAGGATGGAAGGAGGTAAAGGGAAGATTTCTGTGACTGGCAGGCTTTTTTCTGCAAATTTAATGAATCTACAATGATGTGTGTCATAAAAATAAGAGGTAAATAATCTCCCCACATTTTTCCCACTCTACAGAATATTTTTCATGGAACAGTTCCTTTAGCAACACAAAGAGTTGTAAAAGACTGATAAATCACATCAGTCATGCTGGTTGCATAATGGTAGAGTGTAGTGCCGCATTTCTCGTTCTTGCCATTATTTACTTAATGTTTTCAAAGGGAAAAAAATGTCTTTTTATGGACTATTATCCCTGGAAATATAGAACTTCACAAAGTTGAAAGGATTCTGATAAGACAAACTAAATAGAATCAATACAATTATTTTAGTACAAAAATTTATTTGACTATGTTGCCCTCCTCTGACCCCCTAAACAAAGAGCCACAGCAGTGGAAGGTGTTCAAGAACACAGTGAACTTTGAAAATTGGTGAACTACTCAAAACAGTCAAAGAAACTGGGTGGCCTATGACATACTACAAAGTAGGGACATCTTATTGAGGTGAATGGCTAAAAACAGTAGCTGGTTGAATAAAAAAAAATATCAAGGCTAAATGAGAAGTTTGGAAACTTCTTGTAAAGTTTCTGACTTTAAATACTTTTGATCAGTGTTTAAATCCTTCACAATGCACAGGGCAACTGGTGTGGTCTAGTCAGACCAATACAAGTAGTTACTCTGAACACTGTGGTCATCTAAACTGGAAAAGGTTGGCTAATACCTGGAGACAAGGCAGAGACTCATTTTTCTAAGAGCTGGTCATGTTCTTGTGGAATTGCAGTTGGAATTCCAACTAGCTTTAGTACCAAGCACAGGCTAACTGGGTGACACTTGAGAGTTATACTATAAAGTACAAGGATATATTTCAGCCTTAATTTTCTCAAATGGAAATTGCCCTGCTTGCTTTGTATTAAACGTGTGACCTGCCGTTATGCTGAAAGTGAACAATGATGGATGTTAGTCTGGGCAATGTGAGAAATAGGGGCCTCCTTCTTTTATCTGAAGCAACCATTCTTTCTTTCATAAACCTAATTATTATTCACTATAGCGATGACTTTCATTGAATTATTTATCAAGATTTAGATGCTGGAAAAGGCTGAAACAACACTGCTACCTTCCCTTTATGAATCCATTAAAAAGGGAATATTCACCTTGTTCTTTAGCAAAACTACATCAAGGATTTTTTTTCTTGTCCACAATATTTACCTGAAGTTGAAATTAAACAATTAAATATCAAAGAAATTAATTGTGCATCCAGAAATATACTTTCAACAAACAATACCTCTTTTGTGTTGTCTTGTCCTTATACTTTTCTGGAGAAAGAATATAGGTGTACTTGTACATTCTTCAGCCTGTAAATGTATTGTATTAAATGCTATATGAACAGGAAAATAAACCCTATGCCTCTCAAAATGCATGTATCAACCAAGTGCAGTTTAATCTATTCTTTACTGTCCTACAGAACAACACAGTACCAAACTCCAGGTGCTTGATTAATTGAAAACCTGAGCTTTCTCACTGATCCTTGATATTTTAATAAAGACAAGGTACATAGAAATAGAGGTGGGTCAGCAGGACTAAGTACAGCTAATTAGATACAAAAAAACCCCACCCACCTTAGATTAAGTTTGCCAGGTTTTAATTCCGACCAAAAGAGCAAGAGGTATTCACAAGTCATTTGAAGTTTTTGTTTCACTACAGGCATATGCCCAACTTGGGCAGATCTACTTAGAAAGCAGCTCTTGAATTTTAGCACCATTCCTATAAGAAAGAATTAACAACACAGCCAGCCAGTTGTGATGGAGAGGCCATTGCAGCAGTGGAAACATCTTAGGAAGCAGAAGAATCTTGAGGCCTGCCTGAAGCATTCTCTGAAAGTATTAGGGCTGAATACATCCTTTAAAATATTCAGTGGGAAACCAGCTTCATACTGGCTGCATTCATTTTTTTACATCTTTTTCCTACAGCATTTTATGAAAAGGTAGATTGTCATGATGGTAAACACTCCTATACAGGAACATGTTGGGATGAGTATTTAATCCATAGTTTAGTGAATTACATGCAAACTCAGCTGAAAGCCAAAGGAACTATACTGGCTTTGTGTGACAGGTTTGGGGTGGGGAGGGGGGAAATGGGGGTGGCTTCTGTGAGAAACTGCCAGAAACTTCCTCTATGTCCAACAGAGCCGATGCCAGCTGGCTCCAAAACAGACCCTCTGATGCCCAAGGCTGAGGCTATCAGTTACCGTCCAAGAGACTCTTGATTAAAGTATTTAAGAAAAGGAAAAAAAAAACTGTGCAAAGGCAACTGCATATAGAGAAAGAGTGAGAATATGAGAGTGAAACAGTCCTGCAGACTCTGGGGTAGATGAAGGAGGAAGGGGAGGAGGTGTCATGGGCTTTGGAGCAAACGTGCCCCTGCAGCCCACTGTGCAGACCATGGTGAGGCAGCTGTGCTCCTGCAGCCCATGGAGTTCCACAGTAGGGCAGAGATGCACCTGCAGCCCATGGATGACCCCAGGAGCAGGTGGATGCCTTAAAGAAGGCTGTGACCCTGTGGGAAGCCCATACTGGTGCAGGTTCCTGGCACCAGTAGTGGTATTCCAGGGCCCCCACACTAGAGTGCCCAGTTCCAGAAGGACTGCACCCTATGGAAGGGACCCACATCAGAACAGTTAATGAAGAACTGAAGCCCATGGGAAGGACTCACAATAGAGAAGTTCATCACCCCCAGCCTGAAGCAGGGAAAGAATGAGTGGAGTCCTCCTCCCAAGAAGGAAGGAGCAGAACTGACAGCATGTGATGAACTGACTGTAACCCCTATTCCCGGTCCACCTGTGCCACTGGAAGAGAGAAAATAGAGAAAATTGGGAGTAAAGATAAGCCTGGGAAGAAGGGAGAAGTGGGGAGAAGGTGTGTTTGAGATTTGGGTTTATTTTTCATTACCTTACTCTGTTGAATGATAAACTAATTTCACCAAGTCAAGTCTGGTTTTCCACTGACAGTAACTGGTGAGAGATTACTCCCTGTCCTTATCTTGTCACGTGAGCCTTTTGCCATATTCCCCCCTCTGTCCAGTTGAGGAGCAGGAGTGACAGAACAGCTTTGCTAGGCATGTGGCATCCATGCAGGGTCAACTCACCACAGGTGCTTTTACCTGGTATCCCAGATTATCATTCTGGATCACAGAAGTCATTCACTTATTACAGTATGTTATTGTATTAGGGGCATCAAGGAATGACACACTTAAAACCCACAAGGGGGAAATTTGATCCATCTCATGTGATCTTTATCAGTCCTCTCTATGCCAAAGCACAAGGTTTAGAATCCACTTCAAAATATTTACCAGCAATATCGCTGAGTCTCTACCCATCTAATCCCTTTCTAACTCACTTTCACTGCTGTTCTCAGGACTTTGCACATCTTAAACATAGATTTTAGGGAAAAGAACATTTTTGTTGGTTGAGTTTGAGCTTCTCACTATTTAGCTTGAGTGACTGTGCTTAGTTCCAAATGTTCAGACATAGGGAAAACACAGCCACTCTATCTGCTTCCTCAAGAGTATTGTTATTTTTTTAAATAGTATTAAACTTCATAGATTTGCTTCAGAGAAGACCTCTCACAGCACTCATTAGTCACCACCCTTCTTTGCACTCATCTGAGGTCTAAAATATCCTTTTTGAGATAAGGCATCAGTTCTACACATAGTATCTCAAGTAAAAATACACTTTTTTCTCAGGAGGCTGGCACACTGTGTAAATATCACAATGTATTTTCTGCTTTTCTCTTTAACACTGCAGATGACCAAACCAGAACTATTTGAGAGGTTTTGTTCAATTAATTTTATTCTGAAGCACTTCAGACTGTAAAAGTAGTTACATTTTTCTCTCCGAATAAAGATGATCATTCCACTTTGGATCAGGTAATTGTTTGAGATATTTTTTTAAGAAAGTAAAAGATATTGCCTATACATTTATACATCTATAAAAGTTGACTTCCAGTGCTCTCAACACCAACTGTAATTCCAGTTGCAGTGGACATAAAAGGAAACTGCTTAAAATTCAGACTTCTTGAAAAAAAAATATAAATCCGCCACACTGAGTTCTACTTCTGTCTTTGCACATTCTCTCTGATACGCTTTATGCTTTTATAATCACATTATCTGGCTTTTTGAAATATCTTCCCCCTTCTGTATGAAAGTCCGAGCTATTGCAAAAGAATCCATGAGTCTGCTGCTCATCAGGGTACTGCTGAACCAGAATAATGGAAGCCAATGGAAGAAAAGAAGTGATTTGCCCCCACTCCCTCTTTATCTTGTCTTTTCAATCACTTTGTCTTAGGATTGTATTTTTAACAGTGCCTTTAGACAGCACTGAGAGACAGGTGGGAAGCCAAGGCCGACTGTCAGGAGCAAAGCACAAAATTAGTCTTGATTTCTGTTTATATTTCCTCTCTACTTAGTTCTAAATTATTTTTTTGGTTGGTTGGTTGTTTTGGTTTTTTTGGTTTCTTATTTGATTTCAAGTATAAAGTAGCAGTAGCTATACTGGAGGCAATAGAGATCCTTTCAGAGTTACAAGGAGGTGGAAGTGAAAGGAAACATTGAGGAATTGCTCAGAGTTAAAAATCAAAATGCAATATATTTCAATTATTTAGAGCATCTGTACTGCAATGGTGTCACAACATTTGATGGCATCTCATGGTCGGTGGTATCATATTGGAATATCTTGAATGGTACTTATTGTTAAGTCTGCCTCAAAAATCTTTCAGGGATACCAAATACTCCGTATCAATTAGTTTAAGGACAGAAGCTTGAACCCAGACATGATCTGCTCCAGGATAAGGCAAAAGATCTCCATCAACAACAAAGTAAAGGAACCACAATATTTTTGTTGGTTTTGTTATATTTTCACTTCTTTGCTTATTTCAGCTGCAAATTGATGGAAGTCTCCTAAATGTACAGGACTTTTGGGATATGCCAAATATCTCTGCAGCAGAGCACTAAAGTCTTACCCCATGCTCAGCAGAATTTATCCAGCTGGGACAAGATAAACCCTTGAACATGGTTGTAAGCCCATTAGCAATGTTATTTGCCAGCGGAGACTTGGATGGCTTTTGATGCAAGCCAGAATAGCTAAAATGAAATTATGAAAGTCCTGCTATATAACTAGAAAAAAACCACCCTTCTCATCACCAAAAAATACCAAGAGAAATTAATATTCATATGAAAGAAAATGAAAATTTAATCTTTTCTCCTGGCTCTTTTTTTTTCATCAGTCCAATTAAATTATAAATACATTCCTGTTACAAGTATGGCCTGCAAACCATGCTGTCCTTTGAAAGCCACACAGTGCCACAACTCTTCTAAGCCTTCAGGCACTGCAGAAAAACAAAACCTCTCAGCAGTACGGTCTTGCTAAAAAGTACAATATTTTCCCAGCCACTTGTTAGATAAGACTATGATCAAACACTCACGCAAATTCATGGAATTCAAGTTTAAAGTCAAAGTGTTTGAAAGTTCCTTATAGGGTACGTGGTGCTGTTAGGATGTTCAGGTCTGAGAGACAAGAAATTAGCACACACAACTAGATGTCCTCGGGTATCAAATCTCATTGGGAATAGAAAACATCAAAAAATATGATATGAACAGGAGGGCATGGAAAACTTCCTAAGGAACCTTCATTACAACATATTTTGTCAACAGATGTGAAAATAAAGATGCCACAGTGAACACAAGGAGGTATCCAAAGTGGAAGCTAGCAAAAGCCACAGGATATTGTCTGAAGCAAATCAGAGGAACCACCTACCACAGAAATTAAAGCAATAATCTTCCATCTGTGGACAGATACTAGCAAAGTATTTAGGAGAAGATGAAGAAGACGGGGGCAGAATATTCTGAAGCAGGCAAGGAACGAGCCACCTTCCAGCCATGGAATGATATACAGGAGAGAAATCCAACTTTGTCCCTTGTTAGCAGCATCTCATGTGGTTGCTTCTCTGCTTTTATCACAGTAGAGTCTGAAGCAACAAGTACCATTCTTCATGTTTGCAGTTGCACCATTAATAAAGACCAGGATCCCTTTCCCTAATGTTGCCCAGAGAAGCTGTGGATGCCCCTTCCCTGGTAGTGTTCAAGGTCAGGTGGGATGGGGTTCTGAGCAACCTGGTCTTGTAGAAGGTGTCCCTGCCCTTGATGGGGGGATTGGAGATAGACGATCTTTAAGATCCCTTTCAACCCAAGCCTTTTTATGATTCTAATCTTACTAACCTCACAGGCTATCTGAGTTACTCATTTGCACCTCTATTTAAGTAATCAATTTCAATCCCTATATATGTTTTACAATTATTTTCTAGAGAGAAAATGCACACAAGTAACAAATGTTTGAGATAATACAAGCCTACAGTGTTGATTTTCAGAGGTGTGTGGCAGAGAAGAAGGTCAGGGAAACATCAAACCCAAAAATTTTAAGATATTTTTTAAATAGAAGTTTCAAAAGTTCCAAAAGATTTGGTAGAGGAAATCAATATCATCCTAATTTTAAATTTCCCATCAAAAATTGTCATTTTTACATCAACAAGATGAGAATTTTATCTTCATACACTGCCACAATATTTTTCCCAGGCTGTTTTTTTCCCTATTTTGGTTGCAAAAATATTTATCACTATTTCTGTTTGACACAGTCAGAAAGACTCTAAAATTGTCTTAAGAGTTCAATGTGAAGAATCGCAAGGATTTTAATCTTTCTTACACTAGATAAGCACTTGCAATTTCTGGGGCCACACACTGAGAGCACAAAAGCTCAGTGAGAGCTGTCCAGACAAAGCAAATCTGCAGTATAGTGTCTTTGGTACAGCCAGACTCCCAAATACACCAATACTGATACACTTGTAATTTGATAAGAGGGAGACTGGTTAGACTTTAGGGAGCAAATCTTTATGGACTAGCAAAGGGAAAGGAGGAGGGGAAGGGGTCATAACTGCTAAAATCCACCCACTTCAGTTATCAAGAGAAAAGTGCTCCAGCAGCTGGTTCATAAGCGCTCAACCTCATGGAAGCCTCTAAATGCTTTCCTGAAAAAGGTTGCAACACAGAGGACTGATCTTTTTTTCAAATATCAGAGCTTCCTGCAGAGCCAGGACTAGAATCTTTGCCTGGATTTGTCTTTTCTGAGCTAACTTACTCTGCACAGACAACTGGCTGCCTTTGTCCCTAACATCTTTCTGCATTCTTCCCAAGTCAGCACTAACACCACTACCAACACAACACTAGCCAGAGATAAGACAAACAAAGGGATTGTAAACATATTCCCATTACAAAAACGCGATTGTCCTGATCATCTGAGAGACAAAAGCTGCTTTTCCAGAGTAATGGCAGAGCATTTAACACTGCCAACTGCAGAGGAAACTGTTCAGTACAGCTCAGGCCACTGCTAAATTGCAAAATGTGCCTGTGGCAGCTTTGAACACAATCCATCTGAGAGAGCTGTGCCAGCCAACGCGCATGGACTGTAATAAAAAAAGCTATTAAACACTTCTTGAGATGCAGTCTCAACCCTTGGCTCCCTCTTAGGGGACTTAATACAGCAATAATGTCTTGCCTGAAAATACGTTTAAGGAGTCATTATGCATCTTTCACATAGGTATTTCCTCTAGCAGAGGAATGTTACTTGGGAAGGTCATCTTGGCTTTCTCTCTGTCGATGAGGTCTTTACATGGAATTCTTTACAACTCCACCACCATCACTTTAAATTTTACTTTATTATTCTATAGTGTGTCAGGTTATAGTCTGGGTCCAATTGCTCTGAAAGAAAAAGAAGTATCAAGACATTTTTATTTTCCTGAAATATAGAGCACTTCTAATGACTGATTAGAAGATCCTTGTCCTGAACCTAATGCTCTCCATGACTTCAAGGCAATTTTTTGTGAAAGCTAACATTTTTCTTTTCCTGTTGCGTGCTTCCCACAAGTCAAATAACTGTTGATTTAAATGGGTATGAAAAAAAAGCTGTGTTTGATTCTATGGGAATTAAGGATGTTGTTCAGTTTTTACTGATTTTAATTACAAATCTCATGTTTGAAAACATTTAATGAAAAGTTTTGGTCTCAGACTTTTCAAAAATTGAAAATAATAAAATACACTAAGAAATAGCTTTTCTGTATGTACCACTCTATATTAAATTAACAGCATGACAACACATATCAATAGCTCTAAAGCTTCTTCTGAATTATGGCCAAACTCCCCCTGAAAGGCTGACCTTCTTTGCTTTCTTCATCACTATGGATTTAATGATTTCTCTGCCTGCAACACAGGGTTTAATCTTGCAAGATCTTAAACTTAAATGCAAACATTTAGGTTCTTACATTTAGTCTGTACTTGGGCAGGATCATTTCACAGAAACTTTTCTATCTCTGCACGTACTTAAAACTCATGCCCTGCCTCCCTTTATCTAACTGTGACTGGGAACAGCCTTTTCCCTTGATGAATGCAGCCTTGCCATGCTCATTGTCTGCTTAGCATGATATTTCAAAGATCATTTTCCAGCCTACCACAGGATTATTTTCTGTTTCAGTAACCCTTTACCTGTCCTCCATTGCCAAAACCAGTTTGAACACTAACTTTTCAGCTCACTTTGTGTACTTCCCTCATTTCATCCCTCATTCAGTACTAGTGAGAATAACTAAAGTTTACAGATGTTGTTTTCAAACCATGTCCTGGTGTTTCTGCTTTCAAGGAAGCTTCCAGAAACATGCAGTGGTCTACCTTATAATTCTTTAGATAATTCTTTTGCCATCATGCACTTCACAAACATTGCATGGTTTATAAGATGAGGCATAGGGCTTACTGACACCCAGATCCTAAAAGTAAGACTTGGAGACTTACAGGAGACTGGGCTGTGATACAAATCTGCAAAATTTTGCCATCTGCCCTCTGGGAAAGGCTGGGTTAAACAGGAATGATGATCCTTTTCTCACAGATCAGAGGCTCCACATCTTCCCAATTTTTTTCCTTCCTAAGTCAAAGAAAACATGAGCATCTCACTTTGTCCTCATGGCAGTCTTTATCCTAACAGGTCTATGCCACATGATCTACAATCACACTCACATGGTTTTCCAGCTACCTCTGAAGTCCTTCCCTCCAAGGAACATTTCTGTTTTGCAGGATATAGGAAAACATCTGAATTTCTTGATAAATAGGGGATAGGTGGACTAAGTGAAGTTCACTCTAAGAGAATTCTCTTTTAGCCATTTTCAAAACAAAAGAGAGAAACTAAAGAGAAAAAAAAATAATTAAAGATATCCTGAATAATGTTCAAAGCAAAGAAATGTGCAGTAGTATAACACACCACCTGGTTTCAGTGCCAAGTATAACCAAACCCTGCCGTTTCCAAGCACGTTGGTTCATCTAAACCCTAGCATGCATCAGGAGATCAGGTTTCCACCACATTAGAAAAAGCTAACAAGGTCTGTTGTTTCCAGTGAGGTAATAACCCTGGATACAAGTCCTAATGCCACACTTTCTTCCTGAAAATAATTTTGATCGTTGGTTGCTGGGGAAGGAAAATAAGCCGTGCATTTTATTCATACAAAAACACAGTTACTATTGTAATGAAGTCCTTCTATGTCCAGTGGAGCAGAGTAGGACAAATGAATGGATGTTCTCCCCATGGAATTTTCCAGGGTAGCAGAGCTTGTGTTGATCTGCAGTCAACACTTCCTACCATTTTACTCAAACATTGAATCAAACAAGGACGGAATTAAATCATGCATTTTCACTTCTTCACCCACTGAATATACTTTCATATACAGAATCCTTCCAAGTATATCGCTGTGAGCCAGACACCATCTACCCCACACTGAGTCTGTGTAATCAAGTCGGCATTGAAAACACAAATATAGAGCTGGCTGAGTGACTGATAAGCAAATTAGTTCCTGCTGGATAGGCTTCGCAAAGTAGGAGAGTATTTGATGTCTTCTAGAAAACGAAGGAAAAGAAAAATACAGAAAAAAAGAAAAAATACAGAAAGTTCTCAATTCAAGAATTACAGTTTCATTCTTATTCAGTAACTACAAATGTTAGAAGCAGAAGGTTGCCTTGATGTCTTTACCAGAGAAGGCGAGGAGCCATATTCAGTTTTTTGAAAGACTAGAGAGACTCTTTATTGTGCTTTCATAGAGCTGAGGCACATTCCAAACTATTTTACTTTCGGAAAGTCTATTGCTCTTAAAAAAGTCCAAGAATCAGGTCTCCAAGAAACACAGTTTGACAGCTATAAAGAATCAAGCAACTCCTTCACCAGATACTTTTTACAAACACTTATATCATTGTTGTCAATTCAATGAAGCAAAGCAGGTAGGAAAGGGAGTAATTCAGATTTACTACGTGACTGGACACCTAGGTGGTGGTACAGTTGATGTATTGGTTCATTCAATACAGTGAACACCTCTGAGATCAGAAGAGAAGAACACATGATTTAGTAGCTTCCCGTAGATTCAAAGTATCACCAATCTTAACCACTTAACTATCAAAGTACTTTCTTCCTTTGGATATAATTGAGGAGAGCAGACAAATATGCTGATGTTGCATCCAGCTCCTGCATCCAGATTGTTGATAAATATATTGAACAGGACTGGCTCTAGGATTGAAGTCAGGGAAACACATCTGGTATGTCACCAGGCAGATTCATTACAACTCTCTGAGCTCTGTCCTTCAGCCAGTTCTTCACCCAGCTCATTGTGTACACAGTCATCCCACAGCTGCACAGGTTATCCAGAAGATGCTGTGAGTGACAGCATCATAAGCCTCACTACAACCCAAAACCTATTCGTCCACCACCTTCCCCTACTACTTTTGGACACAGAAGGAAATTGAATTAGTTAAACAGGACTTTCCTTTTGCAAACCCACTCTGACTGTACCTCATGACTGTATTATTCTTTAAATGCCTTTCATCAGTACCCAATATAATCTTATCCATATTTTTTTTTCCAGAAACTGAGGTTAGACAAATAAGTCTGCAGTTCCCTGGGCCTTCTCCCAGGTACAATTTCATCTGATCTCACAAAAAGTAATTGCTACTGCTGCAGTTCCATATCCATGAAGAATTTTTATCCCATGTTCCTTGGTGTCTTTGGCCATGTAAGACAGAAATGGGAAGGGAAAATACAAAGCTTCACCGACCATTGCTGTCTTGGCATGGATCTGAGTGGTGCTGGAGCCTCTTCTGTGCTTTCTCTGAAGTGAAAAAGTTTCGTTTCTCCTTACTCTTTGCTATTTTCAAAAGCAACCCAATTGGGAGAATGAAATTAATGTCTCCCTTCTTTGTAACCGCCAGCCTGGCCACAAACTGCCCTTTGGTTCTAAGAAACAAGCCAGAGGGGCGACAGAGTATTAACAGACTCTTTGTAATATATTACTTCCTACCGCTTCAGTATACAGGTCATGGAAGTTGCCAAGTTGTTGATTTAGAACACCTACAGCTCTAAAGATTTCTTTTTCCATGAAAAAATCCTCTTGGGTTGCAAAAGTTCAGGGGTTTATAGATTTCAGTTAGGAAACATGTTGCTTTGCTTTGTGTGTGCCAAGAATTGTGGGCTTGGGGGTTGGGTTTCCAGTTTGTTGTTTTCTGTGGGGAATTTGGTTGGGGATTTGGTTTGTTTGTTTTTTGGATTTTTTTTCTTTTGTTTTGTTTTTTTTGTTAGGACTGAGCAGGGGCATTGGGCATGACAAAGAAAGAATGAGTAATTTTGAGCACACAAAGTCTGCATGTTGTCAAAGTAAGACGTTTACTGAAGATAAATACATGGGAAGGCATAGCAACGTTGTGACTCAGGAAGTCTCTAAAGGCAAGAATTGTAGAAGTCTGGGTGAAATACCTCAGGGAAAAACATCACAAGGATTCTCACTCCTTTTTACTCCCCCTTGCTGTAAAGGTTCAAAAACTACTCAATCCCAAGTTTTGAGGGTAGAAACTGGAATCCTTTACTGAACACGTGACACAAAATTTAAGGATCTCGCAGGCAGGACATGCTAATAAGGAGGGTGAGTCTGTTAATCAAGGAAGGCTTAAGTTAAACTAGGGAATCATACAAGTTTCTGCTAGGTTGCACAATTGGTTAATATTTTCTAGAACAGGGATTTACATGGGGGGAAGAAAACAAAGGGTTTCAACATGATTTGATAACGTTATCCCAAGATCCATTTTTATCTTGAAGCCAGAGACACGTTAATCCTTATGGTGGAACATCAACCAGTCTTATGAGGGAACTT
The DNA here is from genome assembly GCA_013396695.1 of Sakesphorus luctuosus. Lineage (NCBI taxonomy): Eukaryota > Metazoa > Chordata > Aves > Passeriformes > Thamnophilidae > Sakesphorus > Sakesphorus luctuosus. The sequence continues at coordinate 223,449 of VWZD01012197.1, read as the reverse complement.
TGGTTTCTTAGGTGATAGGATTTCTTTCAACCCCTGTTATCCAAAGCCTGCTGCTTAAGCCCATCAAGCTCCTCGGTGCTGGCAGCTGAACTTCAGCCCAAACACCTGGGATCTCCACTTCAAACTCAAGGCCAGTAAGACCTTTGGTTTTGCAGTTTGGGCTATGAGCGTCTAGAAAATGGTTTATACTTCAACACATGGAATGAAAAACCAGGGCTGCTGGATGTCATCTGGCACGTACTGGAAAAAAAAATGGTTCTGAACGAACCATTTACAACAGAGGGTTGAACACTGAAGGTGTATCTGCTTTCTCTTGAGCCAACTGATAGTGTAAGAAGGCCTTTTGGAATAGAGTGAAACTACTCTTTTTGCTCTGTGTCAGTCCTCACAGATCTGACCCTCTAGGATTTATAGTCCTTTTGCCAGTGAGGAGGTACCACCTTTGCATTGTCAAAGGTGAGCAGGTAGTACAGTGTATTGTTGGGTCTCTGCCAGAGCACACACTCCAGCAAGTCAAAGTTCCCCCTGTGGAACAAAAGTCTTTGTAATAACTCCAAAAGAAAACTTCATGTGCTCAGGAAAACAAGTCTTGTTATCTTCCATCAGCTTCTAACATTTCATTTCACAAACAGTCAAACAAAGATCCTTTATAAGATGAGCTTCCTACCAGAGCAGAATTAAATCCAGGCTCTGAATGGCCAGGATTATAAATTAAAGAAAGTTGGGCTAGACATACATACACTATATTTTCTGTGTTAGAGAAATGTAATTAAGTTGGAGTAGCTAATTGTTGCAGATCCCTTCCAACTGGAACTATTCTATCACTAATGACGGTGAGGACTGAAGATGACAGCTCAAAAATAGGTGTAACAGCATGCAATCCATAACAGGATGATGGCAAGAGAGAGGGAGAGTTTGCCTTAACTCAGCCTATGCAGGACTGCAGCGCTTTCTAACAGAGTGGCTTTTCCTACAAAACTAAGTGGAAAATTTAAACATACAACTGTGTAGGGCGAGAGGGCACAGAATGCTTCACAGGGACATGGAGTTGGAGCAGGTTCATGAAAAGCCAGTTTAGAAAGAAAGCCACGAAATTTCATTTGGATTTGATTTTGTCTACCTTCTACTAAGCAGGAAAAACTGTGTAAATGCAAATTAACATCAAACTCAGAGGAATTAAACCTTGGGTTTCAACAAGTGCTTGAATGGAACAATGAGATGCTAAAACTTACTTTGTAAAATGAATGATTAAGAGGAATTCAGTGTCCAGGAAAAGTTATTCATTAACTATGTGGCTGTGTCAGATCTAGGAACTAACTGTAGTGTCAGGAAGCAGAGGAAAATCATCAAGCAGAAAAATCAGACCAGTTGGAGAAAGGCAAATACACTGCAAAAACACAGACAGTGATAGTCTAAAAATGTGAGGGGGGTCTGGGGAGGGGAAATTAAATAATTTGAACAATTTTTCCAGAAGGAAAATGGGTGTCAGATTAACCATGTCAAAACTGAAAAAGGAAACCTAAGCATTCATGGTTATTAACTTGAGGCCTCTCACATTGACATGACAGGAAGGTCTCACTGCTGTAAATGAAAAATGGGACTCAGAAAAGGTAAATGACTTTCAGGAGTCAGGACAGACTCTGATACAGAGAGATCCAAGATGATGGGAAGGAGGGTTCTTTTCTTATGGGATACAGAGTGATAAAAGTGTGGGATGCTACAAGAACTTGTCCAGACAGTCTGGTCCTAAACTGTCAAATGCAGCCTGAAGGCAAGTAGATACAAGGACATACTGATCTCCAGTAGGGCAGTAACACAATGATAGTATGGGAGAGGCAGCTGAATTGCTCAAAAGTAGCACAGCTCCCTATTTCCTGTGTTACTCACTTTCCTTTGAACACTTCATTGGTGGAGCTCTCACTTCCAGTTCCTTCACAGGAGACTAAAAACTGGGCAGCCATGACATAAAGTGGGAAGAGCAAGTGCAGGAAGGCAGGACACCACAATCTCCAACATCCTCATCATGCCAGGAATGTTAAATACAAAATGAGATCAGTGCTCTAAGTGTTATCAGAAGTGATAGAAAGGCATGGATCCCTTTCTCAGGGGGTGGGTGATGCCCTGAAGACATTCCTAAGAGTCCTTGCTTAGCTATAAATAGCCTCAACTTTATGCTGAGTCCATAGTCCCATTCCACTTCACCTACCCACTTGTATTCCTCACAGCTTGGCAGGAAACTCTTTGACATAAGTATATGTTTAGTCACTTTTAAAAGGATTTCTGTGCCTGGAGGGCTATCTATCTTGGTAAGTCTATTAAGAGACACTACCTCTGCCTCACCTTACAGACCTTGTTTTACATAAATCCTTAGGCCCACAGAATGCATCACTAATACTATTTCATCCCTTTCTCTTTGTATAAAATACTTTTCAACCTAAGAGATGAGTTTCCATAGTAGAAATGTAATAGAAATTAATAACCTCATTATAAAGATCACTCTTAGAACCACAGAATCATTTAGGTTGAAAAAGACTTCTAAGATCATTGAGTCCAAGTGTTAATCCAGAACTGCCAGGTTCACCACTAAACCATGTCCCTAATGTCTTCACAAATGAACACGGCTCATTTCTAGCTAAGAACTAGGACTGCCATTCTCTGTTCTGACACTAGAAATTTTTGGGTTTCAGAAATGTTGCTTCATATTTTGTTTCTGGATGGCAAACAAAGCCATCTTCAATGAAATCAACCCTGAAGTTGAGTTTGAACAAGCCCTTGACAGTGTTTTTTTCTCTGAGTACTTTTAGTATAAACAGTTTAATATAATCTCTTTCTGTTGTTACCTGGCTGAGCTTCAAGAATGGAGCAGCCACTTAGCAAATGAGATATTTCTGAAGAGAGAAGGAACAAGAAATCAGTTATCAGAGACAGCTCTGCATTGCCTTGGCAATTAAAAAACTAATGACCCCATAGCTGGAGCCAAAATACTTTATTGTCTTCTCCTATTATAAATCAGCCAAGCTAAATTCAGTCCAACTAATTATTGTGCCAACCACCTACAGCAGAGAGTGCCTTATGAGATTACTGACCATGGAAGGTAATCAGTCACTCTTTGGAGCCTCACACTGGAGCTTAGAAATGGACTTTGCAAGGCTTCCTTTCAACCATGTCAGATTATGAACCTATAGATCTGGGCTAGCCGGCAGATCTATAGGTCCTAGCCAAAGTCTGGTGTCACCATGGAAGGGTTATGAAACAGGAGTAGGTTCAACAGGGTATGCGAGCTGCAAAATGATGTTAAGACTGCAGAGAGTAACAAGCAGAGGAGTCAGGAATCTTTGCTGATATTGTCTGTACAGAGTTACCCAAGCCTTTATCCTGAACTATCAGCTCTTTTTACCAATGTTCCCAACTACTGGTATTACTTGACCAACCTATTCTCAGCCACCTATTTAGCCATTCTGCAGTGCTGCTGTCATTTTTCACTCAGTGACATGTGCCAGCTAAAACCACCCTCCATGAATCTTGCATCATCCAAAAACATGTTTGAAAGGTTCACTCCCTTTTGAGAAAGCCCAGCTACCTCTGCTTCAGCCTTTCTGATGTGGAATTGCATACAGAGTTTCATTGCTACAGATATCAGACACTGATCCTGTAGAAATGGCATTCAAATAGAAATGCTTACTACAGTCTCACTTTACAGTCTAACCATTCCTAAAGAGGGAAGTTTTCCATTAAAATGTCTTGCAATCCCATTCGATAGACATATGTCTATCTGTCAAATTAAGAATCTTCAAATCTTTCTAAAAATTTATCTCTTACTCCCACAAAATTTGCCAAAGCTGGATCTTATTATTTCCCTCCAGGGTCTTAACTTTTCAGTATTTTTTTTTTAAGTCATTTTTTTTTATAGAAGCCAATTGTGTCAGCTTTGTCAAAATGTCTACAAGAGGCAAAGGGAATATGTGTAGGAGAAAAAAAGTAGACCTTTCCTGTCAACACCATCCCTTCAATCCGTTCCTGTGACATCTCTTTGTTATCACAGAGCACTCTTTAGGGAACCATCCCTTGAGGAAATGGACTTCAGTGGGTTCAGGAAAGTGCAGATGAGTGGAAAACAAATTTTGTAGTGACCTACACAGCCATGCAAATGTGACAGTCCAGAGCTTAACAAACTGCTGTAAAATTCCCTCAAAGACTGTTCTGGCCACAGAGTCCAGAGCTACAATTTCAGAAAAAACCAACCATGTCTCACTTCTACCCTTGACCTCAACTTCAGCAGAGGGATGAGGGTGAGAGGCAGCAATTGCTGCTTCCTTCACCCCATGACCTCCAGGACTGACCTTACTGTCTCCTCTTATCCCACTTGGATTTTCAAGCAATTCCCCACACACACTCTCACCCTCTATTTGAGGTTTCAGAGTGACCCAGAGAAAGAAATAAGCTGCACATTAATTAAATCCACATCTGCTACAGCAAATATTGCTGCTGCTAGCACTGCAGAAAGATGATATAAAAAGACCCCAGGCCATTACAGAGAAATTCACTTGATTTCCTTCCAGTGCTGCTGACTCAGAGCTGTCTCCCCTGCCCTTGATCTCTATCTCGCTGGTTAGGCCTCTTGACCCCATCACTCCAGGGTTTCTGACTGGTTCATTTTCAGCCTAATTCTCTCCTCCTTAGTGCCTGTCATATTCATGCCTGTCTCCCAAATACAGCAGGGACATAGTCTTCACCCCTCATCTTTGGACACATGAACCCCTCATCCTGAATTCAAACTTTGATGGCACAATCTGTTTTGCCTGTTTAATGGACTCAACACCCTTATCATTGGGTGAGATGTGTTAGTACATAAAAACAGGGCCATGACATTAACTGCAATCATGCTCAGTTTTTAATTGTAAGCATAAGCCTGCTCTGGGGCATTTAGAATGTCAATCAGCAGCCTTTCAGGCAGGTTTAAGAAGAGTATTTGCCGGGGACCATTCCCTGAAGGCAGTGAGAGCTGAGGGAAGGGGAGAAGGAGCTTAGGTGTGTGGATACAAGCAATCCCTTGCCATTTGACCTCGGGGCTGGAGATCAATGCCTACCCTGATTTATTTAGCAATGGTGCAGCACTCTTGCAGTCCAATTTCTTCTGTTGCCATTGAACACCATCTTGATGGATCCATTTGTTTGTGGATGAGTCTTATTTATCTGTCATGACAAAGTGTCCTCTCTTCCTTCAGCTGTTGCACTGAGCCCAAATTGAGTTGTTTTGTGTTGTAACTGCTGTGTCTTCTTGAACACATCACCACCGGTCATGTCCCTCCAAGACTTCATTTCACTCCTTTGACATGTCTGGGCTTTCCTTTGGTGACAAACAATAACAATTTCTCTCTCCCAAACCTGGCAGTTCCCAAAAGCTGAACTGACCTCTGCACACTTTTCCTGCCACATCTCCACATGGCCATCCAGAAGCAAAATCTAACAAGAGGTGCACTTTTCATTCATGTCTGACAGATTCTTTTACAACCATGTGTAGCAAGATCAGAGAAATCAAATACAATTTTTGGTAGGATTTTCCAACAAGATTGCATAAAAACAAAACAAAAAAAAATTATGCCTTTTATCTTTTTGGGTTTTTTTTCCTCCAGTCTTCTTTTAGCACTGGTTGACATCTCTGTCTGAGATGTGTCTGCAGCTCAGATAAGAACTGAGTACTGCAGCTGCTGATTAGGATCAAGGGATGTTCTATGCATGAAATATACATTGGTACCTTAATGACCTTTTCTTCCCTTAAAAATATCTGTTAATTGATTATCCTTTTTCTTCCATAGCCATGGTAGAATATCATCTGTGTCACTTTAGAACTATCTGAGGCATATCTAAATACTCTGATTTCTTCTTTTGCAGCATCTAGCAACATGGACCATCCACCTCAAGCATTTGGTCTCCATCACTGCAGCTACTGCACTCTTTGCTTCTTTCTGAGGTCTTCATTCTTAGCTAATTATATTTGGAATAATCATTTAGGGAAGAAACATTTTTCCTTCCAAATCCTTAATATTTGTCATCCAAACTCTTTAATTACTTTTAATGTCTTCCTTTTGCCTGCATCACCTCTATATTTTCTTGAACAAATTCTCCTCCCCCAGAACTGGGCCTGCCTTTCTTTCTTCCCTGTTCTTTCCAGAATCATTCTCATCATATCCCACTCTGTTTTCCCACAGGGCACTTTCTGGCAGTGTATACCCATCTATCTTCCTCTTTAAAAACACAAGACATTTCATGAAAACACGCATTTGATAAACATTGTTATATTGTAAACTGAACCTGATTTGATTGAAAATCAAATCCAGACACACAGCAGACTTGACGACTTTGTGTCAAAGAAAAGTCCATGTTTTATTTTAAAATAAATACATGTTTATATTACTAAATAAACAGTCTGAAACTCACAGTATTTTGACCTTTACGGAGGTATCTCCTCTGCATTGGCAACAAACTCACATAGAAGTGTTTTCTGGGCTCTTTTGAAAATGAAAACACAGGCTTTTATTTTTTCCTATTTTACTATGCATATCTCTCAAAGTGCACACCCTAATTTTTCATGATTTCTGCTTGTTGGTTTTCATTGCATATTATACTGGTAATTCAAAAGACACTTCAAGGATGTTTTGACTATGGCCATGCCACCCTGATGCCCGATCCTGTCAGATCTCGGAAGCTAAGCAGGGTCAGGCCTTGTTAATATTTGGATGGGAGACCACCTGGGAACACCGGGGGCTGTAGATTCTAGTCAAGATGACTTCACTGTCACCATTCAAGCTCGCTTGGCCATAGCAGATGAACCTGAGGAGTTAAAGGGAGGGGCCAGTTCTGCACATGCTGTGCCTTACCTACAAAATCCACTGTGCAGGCTCGAAGGACACACCCACGTGGGGAGAACCCTGCCCAAATCTTTCTTTGCGAAGCCTCATCATGATGATGACAAGGATGTTTGTGAAGATATGAAATTATCATGATAAAGCTACATTTTTTCTTAATTGCATTGAACTATTTAATGATGCTTAATGTATTAAAGGACAGAAAGGAAGACTTCTGGTGCTGTTGTTTGAGAGAAGGAGGTATGGTAGGCAATATACAGATCATTACAATCACATCACCTCAGAGGACTCATATGTTTTATATTCTTCCTAACACTTCTCTTGTTCTTCATGGAAATGAAAGTTTCTTCAATGATAAATTCACCATTATGTTTACACGGTGCTGTTGCTTAATTATATTCAAACATTAATTAAAGAAGAGGTTAGTTATATTGGCACTAGTAACTGCTGAAGGTGTGTTAGTCTTAGTATTGCAGTAATTTAAGTTTCCTGAGTACACCTCACACAAAGGGATTCTTCAATCCTATTACATATGTATAAGTCTCATTTTTAGAAAAGGTAAGCAATTATTCTATCAAAATTCATCTTCTCAATCTTTGCAAAGCCTCTGCTCTTTTGTCCACATTTGCTGCACTGCAGACATCCTGGTTTTGAAGCAATATTCACAATAATAGCAAAAAAACATGCCTTCTTTACCTCTTTAAGCAGCAATCAGCATCATTATCACAATAATTCTTGGTATGTAGTTTAAAAAAATGCTATGGTGCCATGCAGCTATGTTGATTTAGAGAGCTCAGCTAAATGAGCATGGATCTATGCATCAAGGGTAGTTCCATTTCGGGGAACTGTCAGAAATGCTCATACCAAAAGTAAATGTTACAATACCTTGTAGTACACTGGAGGATAGAGCATGGATTAGAGCATACAATGGACTGCAACTGGAGACATGTCTACATGGACTTTTATAAAATTTTAACAGAGGAATCACTCTTTGAAATCACTCTCCCACTTGCAATTGCCCTTTTCTGTGCTCTGACCATTAGGTCAGCTAACCAAAATTCTGGCCAGCAAATTTGGATGCCTCTGGCACATGACACCACCTGACCAGGGTGGTCTTCTCCTAGCCTTTAAAACATTCTAGCTATATCTTAGAAATACAATTATTCTCCAGGTTTTCTACCTATTTTCAGTCTTTGTGGATGACAGTGGTGCAGTAACATCTTCTGCAGGGACAACCTGTCAGGCACACACCCACAACCATTCTAATTTGGGTGTCATGAAGAGCTGCATCAAATGCTGTGCCTATTTTAGGGTTGCATAGTCCCCTCCACCGCTCTACCCCTCCTAGATGCATCCGTTCACCATGCCCAAGTTCCTGCTGTGATCCAGACTTTTAATAGCTATACAGCACAAGCCAGAGAAGTCTGTCTGAAACGGTGCTGCTTCTCTCCTCCGAATCACTGTTACTCTGTAAGTACATTGCCCTGATTTAAAGGTTGCTTAAAACTTTAAATAAATAAATACATAAATATAAATCATCAGGTGTCCCTGTTCTGGAGTGAGTAAACCTTCTCCTCAGACAATGGCTTAGGAAAGACCCACGGACAAGCACAGTCAGCCTGCAATGCTGCAACGAGGCTGACAGTAATGCAGTTGGATGTTCTCTTTGAAAAAGATATGGCTGCTGGCCTGCATTCTGTTTTTGAGACAGTACCGAGATGACAGCTCTGACAAATACCTTGAAATTCTGTGCCCGTGGCCCTGCCCTTGCCATGCTGCAGTGTGTAGCAGAGAATGGTGACAGTTCAAATGGCTGGCTGGCAGATACATTCACAATATATTAACATTTTGTTAGAATCCTGCCAAGTGTGTCTCTGGTCTCAGTGGGAACCAACCAACTGCTTCAGCTACATTTGGATGGGACAGCTGCTTCATCAAAATATCCCATCTGTGAATGATTTTGCAGGGCGCACTACATAGTAATAGCCTTTTTCACCCCTTTCAAAATGCATCTTGCATGTTAGAAAAGTCTAGTTTAATCTTCATTTGTCCAGTTTTGAGCATCTCATGTCCAGTCCATAAGAAATAAAAAATTCTCAGTTTACCAAAATCCAACACAGAGATCATAAACTCTGTTCATCAGTCTTAGGACAGCAGCACCAGGCCCTGGCTCATGCCTTCATTCTGCCTCCAGGAGTATGTAGGGATTTCATCAATGGCAGGTCAAATTACCTTGACCCATCTAAAGGAACTAGTCCAGTGACCTCTGCACACTAGCAGGACCTGCAAGGCAGCCCCTGAATAACCCAAAAGTTGAATTCTCTCCTCTTGATTAGTTCCAGAGAAGATCACTGTCTACAAAGAGACTCCTGCTTGCTTTCAGGAAGCTCCTGACAACCTCAAATGTGTGTGGTGTCAGACAAGGGCACAAAGAGGAAAGTCAGCAAGAGCTTCAATGATAAAGTGCATTCTCCTCACTCCCTTGAAAAAACAGTGCAGTCTGGGTGTATTTTAAACCATCAGCTCCCTACTCTGTTATGTAGAAACTTTCCTTCCCATTTCAGTTCTGGGTCCTCCATACCCATGAAAAAACCATGTTGACTCAGGCCAACAATGAAAAAGGTTTGAGTTTTAGCCCTGCTTGGTAGCTCTAAACCCCTTGCCAACTAGCCAGACTCATGCAAAACCACAACATTTGATCTTCAACTCTGATATGCAGAAATAGGATTACAGGTATTGAAACATCTGTTTCCCACTGGGCAAATGGTGTTCCTTGGCTTTGGAGCTGATACAAAATGCTCTCTGGAAACCAAGGATCCCACTGTTATAGTGCTGTAGCAACACCAGTGCCATGCCTTGTGTAGTGGAAGGTGTCCCTGCCCAATACAAGGGGGCTGGATCTTTTAAGTCCCTTCCTGTCCAAAACATTATATGACACTGTTTTCCTGAGGACCTTCTGCAAGTGGACTTGTTGTTTTGCCAGACATTACACCTGTATGGCTGCTGAACACATTACAGTGTGAGCCCATTCCTACCTAATACATTTTGAACTGAAAACAGAGAAGAAAAGGAGGAAGGCACTGATTCAGAGATTAGCCTTCAGCAGGAGACAGGTTCTGTTTGGGTTTGTACAGTATAATTTCAGGGAACCAATTGGGTGTCGTCTTAGACAATCTATACAGTATATCTGAGCATAAATCCAAGTCAGGAAAGCAGCAGCTATTTATGTGCACAGCCATCAGATCCATAGTATTTACTCCAAGTGTAACACAAAGAGCAATTTACCTTGCTGCCAAGAAGACATTATAGGAGAAAGGAGCAAGTTGAAAATTCAACTGGAAACCAATCCTAAACCCTATCCAATTTCAAAGAGTATTGGAAGGATAGAAACAGCTCAAATGGATAACAGAGTATTACACATATAATCTTAAAAGCAGTCTATTGGCAAATCAGCAAACTGATCACGGTAAGAACAGATCATAGGGCAGTTTACACACACAGGAGGGTAAAACACCTTAGACTTCACTGACCAGACACTGTCTTCACCTCCACTAGTAGCAGGTTATACATTTGTCCATAATGTACTCTTAAAGGCTGTAATGTAAGATTACAGAATCATATAATGATAGAATAGCTGGGTTGGAAGGGACCTTAAAGAGCATCCAGTTACAACTCTCCTTCCATGGGCAGGGACACCTTCCACTAAACTAGGTTGCTCAAAGCCCCTTCCAGCCTGGCCTTGAACACTTCTAGAAATGGGGCATCCATAGCTTCTCTGGGCTACCTGTTTTGAGTGTCTCACCACCCTTACAGTAATATCTACTCTAAACCTACACCTTTTCAGTTATCCAGAATCTGCTACAGCCTGGAGGGCTGGTAGAAGTTTTTGTAAAAAAATAGCCACTATAAGTGCCCAGTTTGACCTTATTTCCTGCTGGCTCTGATTGCCTTTGGCTGAAAGACTCAGCTGTTTGTGAACCAAAACCCAGCTTGGGCCACAACTTCTGCATAACCCTGGTTCTGTTTTCTAAATAAACTGTTGTTGGGAGGTGGTTGTGAGTATTCCCATCCTCATGGTGAGAATACCCAAGAGTCAAAATGGTGCAGGACCAGAAAGGTGAAAATTAAGACAGAAAAGTAATAGCAGAGCTGTATTAGTGAGCAGTGCTAGCACTCAAGAGGGAAAATGTATTAAACATGAAAAAGGTATGAGACCCTGATTAAAAATACAGGCAATCAGAAGATGGCAGCATCAGGACTCAGGCTGCTCCAGGCAGCAATGGAGATGAGCCCTTCCTTGTCTGATTGATGAGAACAACAGAAGCACTGTGGTGAGCATATTAATGCTTATCCTGCCAGCTCATTAAACTTAGGTGTCTCCATGTATATTAGCCAACAAAGAATTGCTGTGCACCCTTAAGAGACCTACAGCCTACTGGGAGAGTCTCTGTACGCACACTAAACTTATTAGAGTCAAATGTGCTGAAAAAAGAGAGTTGCAATCCACCCAGAAAATCATCCACACAACAATGTCTTCACAGTAGGTCAAGAATCCTTCTCCTCTCTGTTCCTTCTCCCACTTGCAATCACCTTTCTTTGTTCTCTGATCAAGAGGTCAGCTAACCAAAATTCTGGCTCTGAAGCAAGTCAAAGGAGGAAAGGTCAAGGCAGCAATGATTTCTGTATCACTACTGCTGTCTTTCCTCCTCCCATCACAGCTCTCACACTCAGGTATCATTTAAAAGGGGCAGATGTCTCCTTGGCCTGATAGGATAACTGAGCAGTAAGTAATCCTCAGCTCTGACACAACTAGACACCCTTGAGCACCTTGCAGAAGAATTTCATATTTTCTGTTGGGGTCAAATCTAATAATTTGTTGCTTTATCTTTCAAAAATCTGAGGGGAAAAACCCCCACAAATCAGGCAGTTTCACAAAACTATCACTGTGATGAAAACTGAAAGCATATATGGTAAAATCTAGAAATCCCAGAGTCAGAAAAAAAATTCTAAAAAAATAACATTACTAAATAAAAGGTATTGAGATGTCAGATGGTTAAAACATTGCTGTAACGTTAGTAGCATTGAAACTTGGCTGTCAAAAATTATAAAATACACCAGCCATATTTCTTTTTATTTTTGTACTGGAATAAAAGTGCTTAAGCCTGGTACAAAGCAAATAATCTTTTAAAATCCAGATCTATTGATTTCCACCTGGCTTTGAATTTATCTCCTTTCTCTAATTAACAGGCTGTGTCACTGGAAGAAAAGAACATTGATGGCACAAGACAACAGTGTCATCTCCTACTACAGAGTAAATCTTGAAGGAAAAAATCAAAGCAGTTGTTTAAAATAAATCAACAGCCTTGGCTGAGTTGGCTGTGCACACGGCAGATATTTATTGCCTCTCACAGTCCTTATAGAGGGACAATATCTGGCACCAACTGGTTAAAATAAATTAAGAAAGGTACTTCCAGCAAAAGAAACAAATAACATTCAGAATTTTCTTTCTGGATAAGGCAGAAACAGCCTCTTGAGCAGAGGGACCAGAGCACAGAGATGTGTTTAAATCACAGCCCTCAGCCCTGAATTCTACCCTCAGTCAATTCTAGTGTCAATTTAACAATATGTATTGCTATTTCTTTTTTTATTTCATTTTATATTTCATTTTATTCAGGGAACACACTATAAAATTTGAAAGGGCCAGTCATCTTGGAATCCTCTTTTTCCAGGCACAGGTTGCCCAGGTCTGTCTGGGCTCCAGTGAGAGACACTACAGAATAATCCCACAGGCAATATGATCACTACAAGCCATAAAGCAGGGAAGTTTTTCTGCCATGATACTCAAAGCCATGGGGCCAAGGAGCACCTTGGGATACCTCCCAGCTCCCACTCCTCCCAGAGGAGGCACTGCACTCTCAGGAACCTCAGATGTTTCCAAGTTTAGGCAGAAGTGTCTCCTGCTGGAGGTACCTCCTCCCAGATGCCTTCAGTGATGGGCACACAAACTTGGTGGACATTCCAAAGTCAACCGACATCCAAATATCCACATCTACTTTTAAAATTTAGTGTCCTTGGATTATCAGAGACTTCATTTCTAACCTTTACATCAGTAAACACAGAGATCCTGCAACCTCTTCTGCTAAAAATATATTTTCCATTGACACAGGCTTAGCTTTTAGATGGGAATCGAGGGCAATATTAACAAATATGACAGTGTGGCCACTCTCAGGCTAAATCTGAGAGAGGATTGCAAAGTTTAGCAAAGGTCACAGATCTCCTGCTGTAGGCATTTGTGGTTTCCAAGATAAGACCATAGGGAACAATGCAATCATCTATTCTTAGCCACTCCATGACATTAGATCCTTTCACTCAGTGCAGCAGGGAAAACCCTTTTCCTTCAGTATGTTCCTACCTTTGAATTCTTTAAACTGTCATTGAACTAGGTCAAATATTTTCTAAGAGATTTTGTACTGACCCTATTTAAGATTGCAACTGGACCAGCTGAGTCTGGCTTTTCATACAAAGAGCTTTCTAAAATAAATGTTCATGATCCTTTCTTCTCAGTTTGTGTGACAGTTTTCAGGAACAGTAAAGATCAGCACCTTAAGGAAATGGTATAAGAATTCAGCTTTGTTGTCACAAGATCTTGCCCTGTCTTTGACCAAAATGCCATCTGTTATCGTAGAGAAGAATGAGGCTTCCAATTTTTCAAACCTCAGTGCTAAGTGTCTATCACAACACTCAGAATAATTCTTGATACCTCTGGTGACTCTTTCCTTCCATGGTGTACAGAGTCTGGAAAGACTGTAACAAAGGATTACTGTCTCAGAAATGAGATTTAATGGAAGAGGAAAACATACTTTTGGGATCCTTCAGTTTTATTTTGGCTTTCCTAAGATCTTTCCAGATTAGCTTTATATACATATACACCCACATATATCTAATGTACAGGGATGTGTTTAAATGCACATAACAGGAACCTGTGGTACATCTCTTGCCTGGCAGCTGCTGGACAGTTGAATTTCAGTGTCCTGGTTAATGGATGAAGAGATTTGTTATTTGCTGAATAAAGAAGCCTGTAACACAAATCTGCTGTTGAAATCTCATTCTATGATTGAAGCAATTAAGTCAGTGCCCTCAGCAAGAGTGACAATCCAGAGGTCATGACAGAAACCTATGACACAGAAATGACTCAGACTCCCATTTTTCCGCACAGCCCAGGACTGTCTTTCCTATGAAACTCCCCAGAAGGTAGAAAATCAGCAGTGGACATGAGAACAGAGAAGGATTAATTTGCTCATGAACCTGGCATGCAGTATTACAAGTGAAATTTCTCCATTTTCATTTTTCTTCTGGCTTTGTATGTCTTTTGTTCACCTGCTTTTTCATGTGCATTATTGCAGAGGAACTGCTGACAGTCACTACTTCACATGTGGGACTTTATCACAGCAGGACTGACTAAATCACAAAGGCAGAGCCTATACAGCACCAACCCCCTTTCCTTTCACATCCCAGAAGCAGATGGCAAGAAGAAATGAATTTTCTCATATTGTTAAAGCTTATGCATTTTCACCTGCAAGAAGGATTTTTGCTTTGGTTCAAGGAGGGAACCGATTTTGCAATCACAATAGAAAGGATTAAGAGGCTCTACAGCAAGATGACTAATATGTTCTGCAAGTTTGTGAAAGATAAGGATTTTTTTTTTTAAATTAAGGTTGTCATGAACTGCTTTTGCCTTGCATATAGCCTTGTGCTAAGATACTTGTAGACTGTAGTGTGAATTCTTGCAACACAAATGTATAATGATACAATCTCATGATGGGCCAGCTCTTTATGCCACACACAGACTGGGAACTCCCAGGATACTGGGAGGCTGATACATGTTAGGCTGGTGCATGACACATTTATGCATTTCAGGCTATCGCAGGATTATTGCTTGTGGCAAGGCACTGAACATAATACAGCCAGAACTAACTTCCTCAAGATCTTTGAGATATAGCAGAAAAAGAACTCCTGCTAGAAAAACAAAATGAAAGAAATGTGCAAGAAGACATGAATTCTTTAAAAGATTTCCCCCTGCAAAGATGATTCTTTAGAGTGAAAGAGTGTATATCATATGCAAGGTATTAGTCTGAGGATGAGGTTAAACTCCCTGTTGTTTCACTAAGGATACATCCTACAGCTGAATGACTTCAAATAGGCCCCAAAACTGCAGAAAACCCAATTTTAGTTCTGATTAATATAGAAACAAATGAGGTTCTTACTACCTTCAGATAGAATGCAATGAATCAGAAGATTGCACATTGTTGTCCAGAGAAGCTGTGGACACCCTTTACCAGGAAGTGTTCAAGGCCAGGCTGGATGGGGCTTGGAGAAACCTGGTCTAGTAGAAGTTTTCCCTTCCTATGGCAGTAGGGTTGGAATGAGATGATCTTTGAGGCCCATTCCAATCCAAACCATTCTACGTTTTTTGAATAAACTTGGAAAATAATGTCCTGCAATGGTAAAAGCAAATTTCTCCCTGACAACCTATTTTTGTCCATGGTCAGATCCTGGGCTGTACAGGAGAGTTACTGCAAGATGAAAACCAGCATGGACAGCCAGTGTATCACTCCCAGCCTCATGTAATGGTTCTCATCCTGCTCCCAGTGACCTTTTGAAGCTTCTCCAATTTCAGTCTCAAAAAGACATATGTTGACTAGCACAAAAACACTGTTCTGAAGAAACTCTATGGGGAAAAGATATTCCAGACAACTTCCTGAGACAGAGAAGCTCTAAAAAAAGATATTTAGTCAGCATTTTCCTTAGTCTTTGAGCCTTGCATAATAATATTGCTAAGGGGAATGTTGTAGGTGTACTAATGACTTCTTCCCAACAAACTATTTAACAAAGACAAGGGGATCCAGACTGGGGGCTCTATGTCATGGAACTGAACCATGATCCACACCCTTTTTCCTTACAGATATAAGACAATGAAACACTTTCCTCACTCAAAAATGAGACTGGGTTTGGATTTTAATTGACTGACTTTAGACTACTAAGTCTCCCAAGTTATATTCAAGTCTTGCAAGAAATTCTTTCTTTTTCCTAATATTTTTTTCCCTAGAGAACTCTGAAGGACGTTCCACATGATACACTGGAATTTGATCCCACAAAATAAATGACCAAGTGCAATATCCATCTTTCTAGTTGTTTTTTTTTTTTTAAGGTATTTGTTAATAATTGATTTTCTTTTACTAGACATCATATCGATTACATATAAGATCTTCATAGCAGTAATGGGAACGTGGAAATCATCTTCCATTATCGAGACATTTAATATAAAAGGGTGTCTGGAACAGATTAGATAGCCATGTCAAACTAGTATGACGGTTTAGCTATTAAAAAAAGCATTATTGCTTAAATTGATTTTTATTTTTCTTGAATTCTGTACTGGTGCCTTTATCACAATGACAACTTTCTTGTAGAAGACTGTCTATCTCATTCACACAATTCTACACATAGCCATATGTAGAACCAAGCTCTAAGGTTTTGACTTGCTTTTCTACAATGACAAATCTGTAGTAATTATTGCTATTTAAATGCAGGCTGAGCTCACCACAGGCACAACACGTGCGCTGGTCATTACTATGAAACACCTGGTCTTGAAGGCACATGGCTGTTTATGCACATACTCCCCTTGAGAGCTATTCCTCTACATCACTAACAGTTAGCATTGATGAACTATAAACTTCAGCTTTATTTAGCAATTGTTTCATTGAAATTGAAACAAATATTGCAGTGCTACTATCACATACTTGCCATATTCTTTTTCAACCTGACAGTATTTACCATTTTTTCTTAAAATACCCCACTGCAGACACAGAAATCCCAAGTGAAAATTCCATTTTCATGTAGCATATTTAATACTTAGAGAAAAATATTTCAAATGTAATCCCTAAAAAATTAGAGTCAAGATGAAAAAAGAATGCAGGGTAATTTATCTCTGTGAATTTTTAACACAGATATGACAGCTCTTAAATTAAAGCATTTGATTGTAGCTGCTTCTAAAATAAAATCTCCTCAGACAAATTTAGGTATCTCTGTGTTCACTGATTTCTGTCCCTTTTCAATTTGTCTATCTTAATCTTTACTAGTTGATCTTTGTTACTAATGAACTCTTAAGAAAACTCTCAAGTTCTTCTTAGTTTGAGTTCAGCCCCAAATTCAGGATGCACTTCACACCATGGAAAGCATTTTTATAAAATCCATCTCTTCACAGAACACTCTTCAGTTAGTGTGTAAGCAGGCTGAACTGAACACAAAGAGGAAATAGATACAGAAATAAATGTTTGAAGTAAAGTTGTAAAAGAGCTTAAATTTTGGGTTACTTCACCTCTAAAAAAAAGGTTGCTTTCTACAAACAATTGAATCAGAAGAAAAATAAGTCTACTTGGACGTTTCTCACAAAAAGATTCATCTATGTTTGGTAACCACACACGGTGCACACCACTAGAATATTTCTACATATGGGGAAAAGAAACTTAGTCAAATAGTTCCCAGGTTTTTTTAGAGCAAACTTTCCTGACAGTCCATTACTCCTCTCAGTCTAAGATCCATCCATTCCAATTCCTCCCATCATTTCTGCTTCAGCAGGTTCATCTCCTGATCTACATCCTCTCCCCAGAACACCAAATCTCCCTACACTTTGCTCTCTTCTCACCTCCAAAATGTGCAGGTGATACTGGGAATCAGTGGAGGTCAGGAGAGAGGAACAGAAAGCACAGAACTGCAAGTACCACCAACTCACCTGATTGACTGCATGATGAGTGACTTCAGATCAGTTTGGCCTGACTTGTACTGTGGACTGAGTAATTGGCTCAGTAGAAGTGGGAGGCTGTGTAAGGACACATGGCACAGCTACCATTTCAAGATCATTCCCAGTCCCAGTCCCACCTCCTTCCTGAAGAAATGAAGGCAGCAGTGGTGGTAAAACAGGAAGAGGAGGCAGGAAGCAAGCAGAGCATTTGAGCCACGCCATCCTACATTTTACCTGCAAGATTTCTTGCTTTAATATTTGGGTACTCTGGATTAGACCACACACATTAGTGAAGGAAGAGGAAAATTAAGGCCGGGGGAGAAGAACAAATCACTGTAATTCCAAATGCTTCTCAAAGCACAGATGCTTTTAACACCTATTTACATGAATTATAAACGTCTTCTTGGAGTAACAGCAAGAGCAATGCTATTGCTAAGTGCTATTTAAGATACTTGGACTGCACTGAAAATATGTACATCTTCTGCATTAGTGCATATATTAACTGCTCCTGTAACTTTACTGTCCTATAAAAGCATTCAGTACTGATAGAGCAGATTGTTTTGAAGTTGTAATAGAAGAAAATCAGAATTAATTTAATAAACTAAATTTTCAGTAAACATCAGGAAGCTTCTCCATTAAAATCAAATCTCCTTCAAGAAGGTCATGCCGGACAAACAGGAGCTGCAACATCACTGATTAAGATCTTAATGGTTTTCTGCCTCTAACAACTAGACCAAGTCTACTTCCCTCTAACAGACCCACCATTTAGCCATTATTTCTTCCCACCACTGGCTTTAACAATTCCAGTCTTCCAGCACCATTTTCACCTTCTCCACTGCCATCTGCTAGCTCTGCAATAAATTCCCAAAAATGTGCACCATATAGGCTTCCTGGGGCAGGAAAAAGGAAGCATTTTCCCAGTAAAGTATTTTAGGCACTAGTGTTTCATTTAATGCCTTCTGAGCAACATGAACCTGTTGGCTTCTGCACCTTAAATTTATTGAAGATCAAAACAAGCTTTACTGTCCCAGCATGAGAACATGAGATATCCCTCAAATGATCCATCGTGATGTTTGTAATCTGTTCTGAGACAGCACTGTGACAAATAGCACTACACACAGCGCTAATTCCAGATTGGTGCTAATAAAAACAGGAGTGGTAATAATATCTAGTTTTCCCACTGGCTGTGATTGTGCTGGAGTACAAATGATGCCTGGAGATTGTGCAAAAGGAGATGGGAATTTTATTTCCTCTTATGATTCACACTATCTTCTTTTGCCCTTAGGATTGCTCCCCTCTGGTGATAGCAGAGACAAGTATAGCTGATTTTCTTTATGGCTACCACTTAGTGACATGTAAGTGCTAGTTGCTTTACCCAGAGAAGGATGTCAAATGCTAAACAAGTCACAGCACGAAAAGTGAATTAACAAGAAGAATCCATGGGTTTCATCCTTAGCAAGCTGAGCAGTTTGCTGATATGATACACAGCAACCAAAGACCTCCAGCACAGAAAAAAACCCCCGCTATCTGAACAGCATACTGATGTCCATCTCATGTTCTGGGTGACAGGTTCTGTGAAAGTCATTTTCAGACTCAGTGGCTGACATAAGGATAACTTCATGGTCTCAGCATGAGCCAGATTTCCCCATTGTTGAAGTATTTTGACATACTGAATCACTTCAGGTACACTGCAAAATGATAGATCCATCATGATTACATACATTCTACAAAAAATCCTTCTATAGCATGTTGGCTGACTGGATCCACATTTCAAAACTATCTCAATAGTTTTAGATATATACAATGGAGATATGAAAATACAATTAAAAGCATCAACTTTTTGAATTACAATCTACATCAAAACTCAAATTGCTCTAAAACAAGAGGCAAAACGGCCCAGGGGGATTGTGCTTTTTGGATCACTCAGATCTTGAGCACGAGGTAAGCATTCAAAACAAAATAAGAAAGAAACACAAACAAAAAAAAATTAAGCAGAATTATTCACAGTTTCTGGCTCTGTATCTGTCTAACACTCACAGTTTACCTGCTTTGTGTGAGACAGCTTCTTGCATCAACGAGGGACCCGTCTTTGAGAAGAATCTCTTAGAGTTCATGAGTTACACTGTGCTTGCAGAGTGCAACAGAAATGGACTGTAATAGACATTTATTTTATTATTTTTTTAATGTAGACATCCACTCAACCAGATTGTGATAGACTTTTTATTTGTAAGAATATTTGGTCTTCTGCAGCACCTTGCATCTCAGAGTGGCAGAATACACTGCAAGCATTTAATTAAGCTTTATGATGTCCCATTGAAGTGAGCAGGTAGGTGTTTCATAACAACATCAGGTGTTTTAAATGACTTACAGACACACCAAAACTGATCATTAGGCTAGGGACATCAGTGGGACCACAGAAATGTCATTGCCAGCTCTCTAGCATGACTGCCTGTGCACTGTCTGACTTGGGAACATCTTGTGTGCTGTGTCAGGCAGCAGTAAAGCTGACAGGTAGAAAGGAAGTTGAAACAGAATGTGTGATGGCAATCTTCCCAGGATTTAAGGTGACCAAATTCAGAGTGTCTAGCCTTTGGCTTCATTCACCGAAGGACAGAAGGCTATAAGATTATTCTCCATCTCAGAAGAGGCTATGAACAACCAGAGCATCCAAGTGAAATGTGTTCTGTTCCGGAATCCAGAATGGCATCCTGAAACAGAAGGTCAAACCCTCGCCCACACGAGCTGGCAGAGCGGGCTGTGGAGCTATAAACTGGTATATTACATGCAATTCAAAAACATTCCCTGGGCTGTCATAATCTGTGGCAGCACAGCACCTGTCTCACTAAATGACAGAGATATGTGCATCCTCGGACAACAGAAAGAAGGAAAGAAAAGGATGGAGGTCAATACTGAGATCTTACATACACTCTATAGTGAAGTCTCAGCCCACTGACTAATAGAATCAAAATTCATTTGGGGTTTTATCCGCACATCCCCTTCATAATAATATTTGTGTCTACATGTAACTCTTAAAATCCTGCCTGAATCTGTCCCTTTTCTTCTGCTCTAGATTTCTGGTAACTCACTGGCTCGCAAAGGTGACTTAAGAGAGCCACAGGACTTTTGTCTGCTCACACTGAGTTTCTAAGCATCTTTAGCTAATATCTTTAGCTTTTTTTGCCATATTTCAGTGACATGAAGTCAGAGCTGGCAATCTGGTAGGTGGCAGTTTTCTGTTCGTTGCTCAAGAGACAGCTCTGAATCCCAGTCCAGGCCAGACTTCTTTGCTCATATGAGCCAAGCCACTTCTCTGTCACATACTATGGTATCCAATCTTTCAAAATAAGGCAACAGAACTTCCCTGCTTTGTAGACATGCTCTGAAGTAGAGCATACGTCAGATTAATGAGGTTTTGTGTAGGTACTGATGAACTAAATGTTACCTAAATTTGGCATTCAGATTAACAAAGAACTCTGAGTCTGAGGTAATACTTCAATTGCCGTGGTCTTAACTCCTCCACCTCAGCTTTCCAATCCAACAAGGCATGCAGTAGCATCTGAAGGAGAGGTCAGATTTTCAGGGATCCTTGTGTACCTTCCACACTGCTGTGCTGATACAGACTGCTTAAGCATCTTACTCATTTCTTTTATTTACTCCTTTTTCCATAAGCCTTGATTGAGTAACAGCACAGGGAACAACAAGTCCAAAGGACAGAGAGGAAAGGAACACCTGCCAGATAAATATAACTGGTACATACGCACACATCTGAGCCAAGCAGGGTGGGCAATTAACAAAATCATTTAAGCCACCCCTTCCAAGCTTTTTGCAGGCAAAAGCAATTGGGACATTCTAGTCAATCACTACATATAAGAGATTTAATGATCCCTTGAAGAAATAGTTTACTGCAGGATTTCATACATTTTAAGGGGGTTTTATCTCTGCTCGTAGAGGGATGTTGTTAGAGGCTATGAAGTGTCTCTGCCTATTCCACAAGCACACTTTGCATTAGTAGAATAATTTGGCTAATGTGCTGCATTTGAAGACCAACAAGGGCCAGGTAAACAGCAATAAGGAGTAGCTTTCCCGTCACTTCTTAAAAGCTGCAGTCTGCTTCATTGTATCCATATTTTACAAATGTGTATGCTGGCATTTCTAAGTAAGATTTATGGTGGCTCGCTAAATGCAGAGGATTGCTTAAAATAACCATCAAACACTTAGCCTAGCCTAGCTTTCCTGAGACCTAGAAGCATCTTTGTGGGACTAAGCACCTGCAACACATTAGAGATTCAAAGCATATAAAATCAGGATACCTTTTTCTACTGTGTTATGTCAAAAGGCCTTAAATAACCTGCCTAGGATTTTGACTGAGACCATACCAGTCCTTTTTTGTTGCTGCATACCTGGTTCTTTGGCTTTGGGAAAACCACTGCCTGAGACATGTCACAGCAAAGCAGTAACTAAAACACTTTCTGTTGAAAAATCCCTGCATATACCACCCCCCCCCAAAAAAAAAAAATCATAAAAGTTTTTGCGTCATACTACTTGGACAACACATAGTACTTTGGTTATTCTTTGTTTACTCTTGAGAAGGAAGGCCGGGATCCATCCTCTGTACAAGCTTTTACTACTGCAGAGCGCAACATGCAGGTCAGGACAGATATCAAGCACTTCCTTTCCTACCTCATTATATTTCTTGAAGTGGAACACTGATGTAAAGATAAATGGGATGAGGCTGTTCAGCAGAACACAACATTCTCTGGGAACTATTCCCAGGTAATGTAAATTGACAGGCATTCACTGACCTAAGCAGAGAGAAGCCAAGACAATCTACAAGAAGAATCTGTGTGACATTTCAGACCTTACTCTCCTTCCCAAGGATATGAGCTTCCCTAGGAATCTAGAACCATTTCAAACTTGCTGGAAACTATGTGTAGGAAGATCAGCAGCAGATCCCAGAAGACTTAATATCAATTTGTCAATTCCTGTGAGATGCTCAAGTCAAGACTGAAGAATGGCAAGGTCTTCCTAGATCCTTATGTTAAGAATGATGTTTCTCTCAAGACCTTCCAATGCATCCAGCATCATGATAAAGCTAAGAAGGAACCACGGGGAGAGTTACAAAATGTATCATCCCTTTAGTAGGCAAATTTTTCCTTATTTCCAACAGCAGCTCTGGTTAGTGAAGATTTGGGTGTTGCTCCAACTGCAGCAATCACAACCAACCCAGTATGCAGCCTTTCCCTACACCATGATGTGTCTGGAGAGCTGGGGCAATCAAAAGGAGGACTGAAGCATTTGGGGAGATGTTTTTAAGAGAAGACCAGAAGGCAAAGAAGGAAGGCAGGAGCCTTTAGCCACTGAAGAGCCTTTTATCTCCCCACCCTCAGTTGGGATTTTATTGGTGCCCTTCCCAGTCTTTTAACATGGAAGAAAGCATCATTTTCAGAAGGGGAAAGCAAAGATATTTTTCACCAAGTAGATAAAATCCAAAGTGTAACCCACTGTAACCTCCCTTGCTCCCTGAAACAGGGAGCGGTGCGGGGGGTTATATCTCAGAGTCCTGAGATCAATTGACTTGGAAAGATACGATGAGGATGGTGAGCACTGACAATTTACAAGAACACAGAAAAATTTTTATTTGCCTTTGGGTGAGGACAGGAAAAAGAGAAACAAAGGCAAAAAAAAAAAAAAAGAAAAGAAAGAAAGACAAAAGACACTCATAGGGACAAACAGTCCTTTCAGGACAGCAGCCTGAAATAGGTTTCACGTAATCTTTATATTCTGCAAAGGTGAAATAAATCTGAGGGACATCAGACAGGACACAGCAACCCAGACAACCAGAGGTCCATTTTCTTCCCACGTTGTCTGTCTGAAATAGCCTTGTGAGGGCTTCATGTCATTTGTCACCTCCACCTACTCATGCCTCCTGGGGAGGAGCACAGATAAGAGATTGGCATCCCTGCAAATTCTTCATAACTGTCTAATACCAGCAGCATCTGATAACCTCCATCGGTTCATGCAGAAGGGAGATGACAGGCAAAACAAAGAGAGAGAAGCAAGAGCATCACAAGGGTCTGAGGGTGTACAAGGCTGGAGTAGGGAAAGCAAGAGATAAAGTGGGGAAGGATTGATGAATTCTCAAAAATGAAGGTTGGGGTGGATATCAAGGTAACCTTGAGCTGGGGGGTGTTGGAAAGTGGAGAGGCAAGACAGAGCAAAAATCATGTTTGGAAGCTGCTTGCAACAGTTAGATGTTGATTTTCTCTTAAACCATTCGGGGTGAGCAGCTGCCTGAGGCCAACCCCTCAGACACCAGGAGTAATACCCATTTTGCTGTGTAACTTCAGGGCAAATCCCATTTGAAGAAGAGGTACAAGCAGAGATCACAGAAAACCTGATGCACGCAAATCATTTTGTAACAAAATGCATTCAAATTCATCATTTCCAATGTTAGCTGGGGATCCTTTGGACAGAGTTCTGAATGTAGAATCACCACAGAGAGAAACAATGGTGCTATTCAGTTTTTATCTTAGACATCACATACACAGTGTCTAGTTGTTTCTTCCCCAGGCTCTGGGCAGTCAGCGCCACATGACAGAGTAAAGAGTCAGCCAGGTTTCTGACGATGGCAGAGCAGATTTCTTCCTTCCTCAAACTGAAGCCTTTCTGGAGGCTTTTTTCAGCTTGGCCATAAATCTCCATGCTAATTTATTGCTCTGTGCCCTGTGGATTCATGTGAAGATGGCTTCATAAAAGAACCTGCAACCACTCTTGTGCCTGCAATGGCATAAACAAGATTTAGTGTAAACAAGGATGAGACCGAAGGGAGAGCACCGGTGGGAAGTCTCGTGACTGAATTAGTGCAATGACAGCCACTCTGAAATTTGTCTTTTTTAGCAAAATGATGAGGTAACCTGAAAGTCTCCATGACAACACAGCCCAGCACTATGTTACAAGATGCTTATGCAAGAAAGCCTCTAAAAGTACAGTGCCTGGGAAAAGCCTTCTAACAAACAATCCTCACAGGGTTTCAGCTGCTTCCCCTACCCTATTAGTATTATTTCAACATGTTTGTTTTTTTCTTTTCTGAAAGTTCAGACAAAAAAGGAACTTTACATAATCCTCTGACTGTATTGCTGCTTGTTACTTTAAATTAAAGAGGCATGCACAGAAATGTTGACTAACATAGAATCATAGAATCCTCATAAAATGGTTTGGTTGGAAGGGACCTTAAATATCTAGTTCCAAACCCCTGACATGGGCAGGGATGGCCCTCACTAGGTCAAGTTGCTCAGAACCCCATCCAATTTGACCTTGAAGAGTTCCTGGGATGGGTCATCCACAACTTGTCCAAACAATCTCTTCCAGTGCATCACCACTCTCACGGCAAAGAATTTCATCCTAATGCCTAATCTAAACCTCTCCCCTTTTAATTTAAAATCATACCCCCTTTTCCTATCACTATCAACCCATGTAAAAAGTGGCTCTCCCTCCTTTTTGTAAGCCCCCTTTAAGCACTGGAAAATAAACCATTTTACTTGTGTCAAAGTACTTAAACCTCATGGCCTAATACATTTTTGTGTTTCCAGAAGAGCTGTGTTGATTGCTAGTCACCATAGCAGTACCAAACATCAGAAGACCTGTTCTCCACAGTGTATGTTACCTTAAATATAAACTATCAAATTTAACTAGAATATGCTGCAATACAAGGTTCTTCTATGGTAAAAGAGGACACTTTTACATCAGCCAGGTTCTTACCCATGTAAGAATACAGCTGCCTACATGAAGATGTCTGATGCCGTTGGAGAAGCCCCAGGTTTTCCTGCTGGCCTCCAGCTGTTACTCCAGAGGAGACCAGGGCTCCTATAGGTCTAGTCACATTCAGCTCTGGGTGAATAACTCAGACACCAGAATAAGTGAAGGCCCTAACAGCTAGTGGTATCTGCCACTGCCAGAGTCAATAAATAGCCTTCAGATGCCAGGATTTCACCCCATACATCTAAACTAGTGCATATCCACAGTAAAAAATAAGTAATTAAAGAAGTAATCAAGTGCTTAGCTTAGACCCCATCCCTAGGAAGGGCCTAGAGCTTTCCAATTTTGGGTCCATTCCACTGATTTTGGTTTTATTAGAAAATTGCAGAAGGTCTGAAACAAGAGCAAAAAAATGGGACTCAAGGCAATCCCTTTGCCTGCAGGCTGGCTGAGTTTCCCAGCAAAGCTTTCCACTAGGATCACAGAAACACATGTGGAGCAGAATACTAAAATATGTCTTATTAAATTAACATGACCGGAGAATTAGTCTGCAAACAAATAAGCCAGGCAGGGATTACATAAGCTTTAATACAATCTATTATCAGAGCTGAGGAGTCCCTAATTAAACTAACTATGGAAAATAGTACTTAATGAATCTGTAAATAAATACCAGTAGGAGAGATGGCAGGGCTAAAGAATACCTTATCAGGGAAGGCCTGATCTCCAGAGGAGAGTTAAAAGGAGCAGGGCAAGATTAGAACTAAATGCTAGAGCATCCCAGCTCACTAATGGACATCCCAAACACCCAAGAGGACACCCACAACCTTCTACCTTCCTCCATTAGCTTTTGCCATGCACCTTCATCTCTGGTAATTTCCATGGAGTGTAACATCACTAAACATTCAAAACATTCATCAGTTCAAACATCCTTTGAAGTCTCTCCTTACACACACTGTGTGTAAACCAGTGCAGACATTCCAGTAAATTCTACCCTGACATGGCCTTTGATTAGAAGGCTGTGTGCCAAGTCCAAGAAACAGCAACTATAGAAAAGTCCATGAAAAAAGTTGCCTGTGTTCACAAAAGCAAGAAGGTCACCCAGGAGAAGCCAAGCCAGATAAAGGGCATACAAAAGCTCCATAGAGGCCAAGACTTCAGGTGGGTCAAGCAAGATGTAAAATTTAGTCATTCTGCTCCAGGGGAAGGTAAGCAGATGCTTTCTGTGGGAGCAGGGTTGTTCGTCTTCCTCTTCTAGGACATGGCTCCACAATAAAAACATTTGAACAGTCTGTCATGGATGCCTCCCATCACTCTGCCCTGTTATTTTATGAGCACTGCCATCATTTTCACAGCATCACTTCAGGAAATTCAAAGGTGCCACAAAAACCCCCAACAAACCAAATCCAATCAACAAAAGAAACAACCCACACTTCCACCCATGACTGTATCTTTTTCTCCCTCTTGGTTCTTCAGTAGTTCTCTTCAACATGTTTAAAGCTAGCACTCTGCTTGGAGGATTTCCTTTTCTTCAGCCATCCTTGGTCACGTCCAACAAACAGAGAGCTAGTTAACAGCAAATTGAATTTCATTTTACTTGCTCTGCAGTGCTGTTCCCAAAAGTTTCTGCAGTTGTACCATACATTGGAGTTGTACCCTTCAGGAAAGATAAAATGTCCCATATTGCTCATGGCTTTCCAAATCAACTTCTCTTTTGCTGCTGGCCACCCCTTCTCAAAGGGTTGGAGCTTGACAATAATTTTATCATGGATCTTTTACTTCCAACTTGCTCTCAACTTTTATTTTTTTCTCATTTTTAAAAGAAAATCACATTTCTGGATTTTCTCATCCTCAACAGTCAAACCTACCTGAGCAGCTGAATCTATTAACTGACCCAAACCAATCAATCCTAAATGGATGAGACTGCATTATATCGTAAGTGCAATGTCACTACAACAATCTAGCACTACAGCAATCCTTTCCCACCTACTATCTGGAATAACTCCTGCGCTTCATAAGCAGCAGACATACCCAGGAAGAGAAAAAACAAAACAAAACAAAACAAAAACCAAACCAAACCAAAAAAACCAAAGCAACAAAACAAGTCAGAATAGTCTCATATTAGAAAGTCTAATTCCATTTCTGTGATTAGCATAATACAACTGTGTACAAGCCCATAACTTACAGGACAACTTTACACAAGCCACTGAGCTGGAAACTCAAGCAGGGGATCAGAAAATAAACAAACAGATTATTCTTTTCATTTTGTTTGAATAATTTGTTTCAACAAGGGTTTATTACATCACGCCTCTTTATGGATAGTAATATGCCAAGATCCTCAAGGAAAGCTCAGAGACTAGCATCCATTTCCACTTGCAGTAAGAGATGAAATAGTATTTTGAAAGCTCCATACAACATGGATTTCCTTTATTTATCAGTAAATATTTTATCTGTTATCTTTGTCTCAACCAGATAACTAAAACAATATGATGGTGAGAACAGAATGCCATCATCATGGAGAAGACCATACATTAATGAAGTTACAAATTATCTGGTATTTCACCTCCTTTTTATCAGTTTTTGACAGCTGATTTTGACACCTCATTTAAACAGGAGTCTTCAATGCATTTCAATTACAGAAAGACAATAACCAAAATTTTGTACAATAATGAGCTCATGTCAAGACTGACAGACAGCTAGGAGATTTGAGATGTCTCCTTGCACAGAGAACAATATTGATCTGTAACATCTATTTCCAACCCTTACTTTATCCCTTTATTCTATTCTAATGCAAAATAACCTTTTCTTTCTTTCTAAATCGGTTTTTCTCTATCTTCATCCTTTCTTAGCTCAAGTGACTTACCAGTCTCAGCCAGCTTGCTCTCCTGGGTGGTGTCTTTTAAAAATAAAGATACGTGCCTTAGGAGGCAGAGTGTTTATAGGAGAAGCTCACCACAATCTAGATTATGTTAAGTGGTGGGAAGGACTAAGATCCCAAACATGTGCATACATATTCATCTACACCCACAGCATCACTGACAGCATTAGGTGAGCTCCTCTTGCTGCAGGTGCTGGCTCATGTGAAAGCATTTCGTTTATGTGTATAATATTGAAGCTTGGTTTTGTTTTGCTTCTCCTTCTGAGAACAGAATGATGGGGATAGTAGCTGAATAAAATTTTCTTTGAGATAACTCCATTTTGCAATAATGAGATTCTGGTATAACATATAGTTGATCATGGTGACTGTCAGCCTGAGTTAGACCTGGAAAAGGGGCATTCAAATGGGCTTTTTCTTCTTTTTCTTTTATCTGGAACAGAACTGTTCTGTTTTCTGTTTGTATTGCAGACCTGGTGTTTGACAAAATGAGAGTCTAACACCTGAATTTGGAGTTATAAGTGATTAATTCCTCTAGAAAAGCAAAAAAAAAACCTACAAACAAGCAACACAGTGGGCTCTTGATGTGTTTTATAATGTTTTGTGCATTTTCATCTCTGTGCAGCTGTTTTGCGGAATAAAACAGGCATAAGGGCTGCTTGCTGCACCTGAATCTGGAGAGCTGCTGTGAGTCTTTCCTGAGATCAAAGGGATGTGCTACTTTTTGCCAGCTGATGTCCTCTCTAATTCAGAAATCTTCTGTTTAAGGATAAAAATAGCACTGTGGTGACAAGGCTGTGTCCAGCCCTTCTCCCCAGCCCTGAAACAAGACAGCACCTGGCAAGAACCTGCTGGTGTTAATGAGGTGATGTGCAAACACCAATTGTATCAGCTGCTCTGCTCCTATGCAATGTGACTTTTCCTCTTGCCCTCTCTGCACAGAACCACCCAAGTGCCACATGTAAGGACATGCCATTAGTTGTGCTTCTCCTGTAATTTCCAACCTCAGGTGCTGAGCTTTTCCTTTTTGCTCCCTGCTGTGAGGGCAGGTCATATTACCAAAGAAATGCATTTCAAACTTTTACATTTTAACCTTTAGCTCTTTCTATTTTTACTACTGAAATGATTTCCAAGCATTCCTGTCCCATTCTCATTATCCCTGTCCTAACTTTCCAAGTTTCAGTCAGTTTAGGCTTATTTAATTTTTTACAAGCAGAAGGAGAGAAGATGAGTCTATCAATTTTTATCTTCCTGCAGGATTTAATTTCTTCCTTCCTATCCTATTCTGGGTCATTTCAGTGGGGGTTACCTGTGTGGACTTTCACTGGTTAAAACAACAACAAGAAAACCCTTCTAACCCTCAACATTTATTTACTAATGTGTGTTAATACTTAGCTTAAACGCTTCTGTTCTCTTTGTGGTGCTACCTTTCTTTTCTTCCAAGTATATTTATCAGCAGTTATCTCTACCCTAATTTCACTAAGCAAGGTCTCAGGCTCCCAATTGTCTTAGTGTATCTGCACATCCTATTCTTCATAGCTACATAATTGAGGGCTGAAGCATGGCTCTTCATCTAACAGAAGCCCTGAGAAGACCATGGAGGAGCTCTTCCTTTTTAAGAAAGAGCAGCCATGAATGTTTCTTTCTCATGTTTTGATCCCTCTGCAGGCACAGCCCAGACCCACAAATATCTGCTTTCAAAGGAAAGCACATCACCAATGCTCAGTATTCCATAGCTGCAAAACCACTGTCATTCCACTAACAGTCCCAAATTAGCTGGTGAGAGCTCACCACTCCAGCACAGACCAGCATGTTTTTATTTGGAATACATCTACATAGTTTCCAAACTTCCCCAATATAATAGAATTTGAATTATAGAATGGTTTGGGTTTGAAAAGATCTTAAAGGCCCTCCTGTTGTGGGCAGGGACACCTTCCACTAGACCAGATTGCTCAGAGCCCCATCCAGACTGGCCTTGAACACTTGCAAGTGTGTGTGAATGAGGTGATGGATCTTACACTTCCTTTAAAAGTAATTCCTGGGTTTCCTTAAGATTTTCTCAGTCATATGGGAACAGAGTTAGGAAGGAGGGAAACAAATAATTTGATCTGATTAATATTTGTTTTTTTCAGTTGATTTTGGTGGGGTACTGCTATGGAATGGAGGTCTGTGTCAGACAAGATCACTACACATATAAACAAGTAACTAGGATGCTCACATTTCTGCTCTTGGAGAAGCCTCAGGTAAAAAAAAATATAGCGAGCAAATTAGGCAGGATGAACTAGGCAATGAGAGCTGAAGGCTAAATCAGAGAGAATCTCAGCCCCAGTGTTGCTCTAAGTCAGCATGCCTATAACGCTTCCAATTAAGTGATCCAGATGAGTGAGAAACATGAAGATTAAACTAAAGTTGCATTCAAATATGTGTAGTAGCTCACTTCTAAATGTAGCATAACAGGAGTTGCTGTTCTTGGGAAAAAGATTCCAAGTATGAGTGATCCATTTTTTTCAAAGGACATTGCAGACTACTCTAAATTCTAACCCCAGAAAGGCTGCAATTATGTATTTAAGAAAGCAGATGGCTAGGATGGGATGTGGTAAAAGAATATAGGGTAATGAATGCTCTGGAGAACATTCTTCCTTTCTCATAAGTCCAGACAGTTATTCAAAGAAATTAAGAGGTGAGGAATGAAAGGCAGATCAAAGTAATGTCATTTCTAACTCACCATGTTATTAAACTGTAATTAATTGCCATAGGATGGGGATGACGCCAAGAAACAGCAGAATATTAAATAGGACAGAACATCTACACAGATATCGGGAGCACCCACAGTTATTTTTATTGATGATTAAAATTTTTAATTAAAATAATTCAGTCTGTCAAAATATTAAGAAAAGATGTTAAATCTCATGCTGTAGGGCTTAAGAGAATCTCCAAATATTAAGGACTCTGGATGAGTCCCAGCTCACAGAGCCGATTATTCACATCTTTCCATCACTAATTCTGACATTTCAATCCTACCCCTTGGTTGCAAATGGATAGGGCCGGGCCTCTGCTTCTCTTGGGCTAATTGGAATTTTTGAGCCCTAAACCATACTGTCCTTGTGCCTGGAGTATCCGAGAACTGCAGCTACAGAAGGACATATTGCTACTCATTACCTCAAAATATATCTTCATGAGCAATTGTATATGACTATTTGTCAGACCAAAGTCAAGAGCAGGAGACAAATTATGTCCAATTATCTCCTGTTGGCCTCTCTGATAAAAGAATTTCTAGCTTCTCTTTAAAATAGCTTCTCTTTAAAACTTCTCACCTTCCTGGTTTCCCATTAGTTTGCTACTGAGTTGGTAAAAAAAAAAAAAAATTCAGACAGGCTTACCATGGAGACATGACTGTATATAGAAATGGTGTGACGTGTGGGAACCAAGGACTCAATGCAGAGATATTATCTTTTTTTGGATCAACTCATGGGAACTCTAGAAATGGTTTCTGTCTCACACACATCTTTGACCCGGTGATGTTAATTTCAATGTACTTCATACCCTCCGTTAAATGCTGAGGCTAATGAATTTAACATTCAGATCAATAATCCCTTGAAACAAATTTAGGGTAGGGCAAACTGTAATATACTGAATCCTTGTGGACTTACCTTGCAGCTCTTCAGAGCAAGTACAGCACAGGCATTGTAAAGCCTGTCTCAATCACACTACTCTGCCGGTATGGTCTAGTCTTATTCTGGGGAAACTGCTTCCAGGCATGACAGAATAAACCTCCTCCCTCTTTAATTTGACTCCTTAGGGTACCAATTAGCACCAGGTGATAGGAACTTCAGTATGGTGAGAAATCAATTGTATGCCCAAAGGTAGAGCTAAAAACTCATTTCCTGTTGGGATAAAAAAATTCATGTAACTGTGTAATTGCAAAAATTAGAAACCCTAGCAGAACACACAAACTGAATGCAGCCAACTTTAGTTCTTGAACTTTAAGTAGATTAATTTTCTAGCTCCTATTAGATTAAACTTTATAAAGATTAAACTTTATAAAGATCAAACTTTATAATAAAGTTGTAAGTTTCGTTACTAGGTCTGGTTAGTAAGCTCTATCAGATTTTCTCCTGCGTGTGTAGTAGTTTTAAACCCACGGTAGAAGCAAGTAAGAGACAGCTAAAAGTATATTTGTCACTGACATTGGTGTTGTAGGAGAGTGCAGAAGGTTACACTGCAGGAACAGAAATTACTCCAGAATAACTTTTGGGCCACACATAGCTTCCTTTTGTTTACTTTTTCCTCTTTTTTTCTGTTTAAAGTTGTCTCCTGAGCTGATTTACCCACCATTAGTTAGATAGGATTCCGTTTTAGCATCTGCTTTGCAGGGTGGGAATCAGAAATCCTTCAACTTTATTTTCAGAGCAGATAAATGCTACAAATCTCCAGCAGGCCAGTGTGCCTTCAGGTGCCCTGCA
Organism: Sakesphorus luctuosus; assembly: GCA_013396695.1. NCBI lineage: Eukaryota > Metazoa > Chordata > Aves > Passeriformes > Thamnophilidae > Sakesphorus > Sakesphorus luctuosus. Next base: position 190,695 of record VWZD01012197.1, on the reverse strand, counting down.
GTTGTGGTCTATAGCTCTCAGAGAAGACAGAGAAAAGCAGACCCTTCATTCACATCTACTGAGTGTTCTGTGGATCTGAGTTTGAGACCTTATGGCTGTAGATCAGAGGTACTAATCTGTGATCATCTCTTTGATGGCTCACCAGACCCACGATTAACTAGAAGCTGTTGTCAGGCTCATCCAGCTGTATTTTCCAATAATTCCTTCCTCCTGCAGGAGCTCAAGGTAACAAAAACATCTCTGATTCCTTCTTTTTTACACACCAAGTCTTCAGGCACTGGTACCTTTGTATTGTAGATGCAGCTGTATGTATTTACTCAAACATGTTCCAGAGCAACTATATCTGTGCAACAAACTTTCTGCAAACTCATCTAAAGGCAACATTGATTTGATCTTTCCTGGTGTTTAAAGAGTGCTGGGTTGGACAGAACGGCCTGGGTGTTTCCTTCCAACCACCTACACATTCCTGGATTTTGCTGGACATAAAATACATGTAACTCTCAGCAATATGCTCTGTACTTGCATATGCTCTACTGTGAGTCAACAGGATTTCAGATTGAGAGCCCTCAAAATCAGGAACTGCAAAATCCTTCTTTCACTCTTATTTCATCCATGATGCCCCAGAAAAAACAATAGTTGCTCCAGGCACTTAACTCACTGCACACAGTGTATCCTTACTGCACACAGCTTTTTGCTTTGAAGGGTCAGAGCAGCTGAGTGTCTAGATCATATTTAACCCAGGGAGGATACAGAAATAAGCAATTCCTCTTGCAGTGTTACCAAAAAGGTTTTCATGGGGAAAGTATAAGAGAAACATAAGCACTCCGTAACTGTATTTTCTGTATCCTGGTTCCTCACAAAGCACAGCTACAGCAGCCACAGGGATCCTTTTCATTAAAAATTTCAATGAATAATCTATTCACAATCACATGGTAGACTCTCAAGATCGGTTCTCTTGTCCTGCTTGTGTTGATCTTAAACCACATCGCCTCACATCAATCTGCCCAAAGAGTTTTGTTCCACGAAATACTAAGAGCAGTTTTGGAACTAGTGTGGATCTCACATTGAATTTGGACTATTTGGGTGTTGAGAGTCTAAAAAATGTTATGTGAACCCAGTGACAATACAGAACTTCCCACTGCCTGCCTCCAACATTTCATTAATTTATGTTTCCTCCCTTAGGTGCTCAGTGAAACAAAGGCTGGAAAGGGTTTCACTTCTTCATCCTAAGGGCAGATTTACCATTAAGTAAAACAATCATACTTTCTCTCTTAATGTAATGAATTTATCACTATTTTAATCAAAGGGAAACCACTTCAATAATGTACAGGAGGAGAGCTACTCCACAGTGCTTTTGTGAACAACCCCATACCAAGAGCCTAAGGTCTTTGTCTCAGATTTGAAGTTCTGGTTCTATATTTCCTTTAGGCAGAAAGAGGAGTTAAATCTCCCAAACCTCCATGGGTGCTTTGACCACTGATCTGTTGGATTAAAGAGTGTCATAACATCTTTCTGTGTCCTGCTCCAGGCCAGATGTGTAAGAGGTGCTACAAGCCTTTCTACCAGACAGAGACATCCAAGTAGATGATCACCATGAGAGACTATTGATTTGGTTAAACATATAAGTAAATCAGGATTTACAAAACTGAGGCACTTCTAAACACATTTGAGAGAAGTAGTGACTGCCTGAGGAATGTACCTCCCAAAACTCAGTGTCTAGAATCATAGTACTTCCAGAGTAAGGCAGCTGAGCAGAGATTTACTGAGCAATCCTACCAAAGCAAGCAGTTAGCAAGGTTTACTTACTGAAGTCCTTCTGTTCACTTGTCTCTATTCATCTTTGGTTTTCCAGAGCTGGTCCCTCTGCCTTTATGATTTATTTCAAGCAGCCATATGCTGTTAACAAAAAGAGGTCTCTGTTGACCTGTATCCGGGGAGGGTGAAAATATCATTCTATCATTAAGAGCAACTTGTGCTGCTCCCCATTTGATGTGGTGTTTACTGGTCAGTTTTCACATGTGACTGTCCTGTGAAAGTGGGAATGAAAGCAGCTTCTCAGCTGTGCACCAGAAAAGCTGGATATGGTGCTAAGCAGCATGCTTCACAGAGGTTTTATCCCACAAGACTGATTATCATTCATTTTTCAGTATGATCCCAGCTAAACTTATGATCTTACGTTGATCAGATCATTCTTTCCATTCTGCCTCTGACGCAGAACTGTGCTCAGCTGATTGCTACTTAGAGTTGTTGTCTTTTAATTTTAGCCAGGATAGAAATTTTTTCTTCTATATATGTTCTTTCTTTAACAAAACCCTCTGCTATGGTATTTCCACCTTCAGCTGCACACAGGTAAAACCCTCCCTCTCTTCATCTCATTTCTGCTCTTTAGCTACCACAGGCTTCTTTGCACATTCAGCTGACTGCGGCTAAACTGGGCACATTGCTCTCAGAGATCTCCCTTTGATCATTTAATTGTTCCCTACATACCAGAAACAAGTTCCTTTAAGCAGACTTACAATTTATGCTCCATCTCATTTAGCTGCCTCATTAGTATCTTAAAACAAAACCAGGTCCTGCTGCCCTTCGACCACTTAACAATAAGGGACTAAGTGAAACACTGTTGTGATAGTTTTGATCCAGGCCTTCCCTAGTAACCAGTTGTAACTAGGGAAAGGCCCATTTCCCAGGTATTCCACACTTGGTTTTCCCAAGAGAGTATAACTAAGAGAAAGATAAGTTGCTGTTCTTCTTCTGGCAAGGTTTGGGAGCAGGGAGTCCAGGCGTCGGTCTCTTATTGGAGCCATGCAGGAGATCGTGAAAGGGAGAGAGTAAGAGGAGGTGGTCTTCTCTTAAGAGTTGTTAATGAAATTGCCAGGTTTTTAAAGAGTTTTGATTGTATTTGTCTGTTTTATTCCTCCTTCGTCCCAGTTTCCCCTTCCCTTTTCCCTTTTTCCCTGGAAGTTCCCGATTGTGTGTAAAAATTAGATATGTAGTTGTAAATGTTAAAAAATATATATATTCTGATTTAATTCAGAGAGGGTAGCTTGGGCTGGGAGGCCAAGTCAAACCTAGACAACTAAGTTGCTCCCAGCTTTCCTTCAAGTGATGACATCCACCTCTCACTCTGACATGATAATCAGGATGTTGCCAGAGAAAGGATCTAGTTCTACAAAGTGCCTGCTGGGAACACACTGTGACTCTGCTGCTCCTCACTGGTGCTCTGCCCAGGTGCTGTCACATTCCTCTATAATGTCCCATTTAAACATTGGTTGTTGACCCACAGACATCTGCAGAGTTGTAATAACACAGGGCTTCTTAATCACTGCTTCTCTAACTCACCTATTATTACCATTAATCAAGCCAAATAGATAAAGGTAAGTGTTTTATTTGAAGGATTGACAATCTCATTGTTTTTCCCTTTATAACTTGCTCCACTGGCTCCATTTGTGTTACAAAATACCTGATTTTAAGAGTATGATAATATGCGTGCATGCTATTTGAGCAACTTTTGTATCAAGCCTTGAAATGAACAAACTTCCCCTTCTTTATCGATATTTTCAGTTTATAGACAATGTCCTTATATCTGGGATTACTATGTGAGCTCTGAAAAAAACATTATCCAGAGTAATACTGAGGACCAAACTCCATCCAACAAGTAAAAAGCATGTATCGATCCTCTCTCTAAGGAGCCTGTGCAGGCAGTGAGGGTGCAGCCAGGGTGCTCCCGACAGAGATAAATTACTCTAGAGAAAGTTCTGTCTTTCTACAGAAAAAAATGTCTGCCAAACAGTCATGTTCAGTGGTTTCAGATAAGTATCTGAAATATCACAGTACGAATCTGGACTTTTAAGCAAGTCCATAATTTTCACAGTTGAGACTTAAGGATATAAACGCCTGTAAATTCATGAACAATAATGAAATTCTGGTTTTGTGGATATAACCATTTCTGATTTCTTCTTTTTCTTCACAACAGTAAGCTTTTACACTGGAATGCCTGCATAACCTTTTTTCTTCCACTTTTTCTTCCTTTATGCATTTCAGTTTCAGGTATCACAAGCAAACTTTGAATTATTTTTTTCCCCACACTTTTACATTAAATCCATTTGCTATGCAGTGCACATCCTTCAAAAGCCACTTCAGGGATATCTTCTTGCTTTGCTGTTACGCCTTTACAATGTTATATAAATCAATAAGAATTTCCATTGTTGTTTTTCATGTTAAACTTCCTGCACAATTACACCTAAAAGGGAAAGAAATTCCTACAGAGGAAGCAATGTACTCTGTCCCTACAAGACTCAGATTTACAGCCAGGGTTTCTTTCTAGGTCTAGTAGTTTTTGTTTATAGGTTGATACTTTTCACAGAAAAAGATGATGGCATATAAGCAAGTGATCTGAAGAAAAAGCACACGGTTCCTTTCCTCATTCCAGTGCATCCTATTGAGGTAGAAGTTAATCAATAAGTGAGGTCATGGTTTAAGCATTGTTCAGATTAGTCATGAACTAAATCTGTTCCTAATAAAAAGTTCCCAGTGGTCTGTGTAAAAGATACACTCTGTTCACCCAGACCTTCTAAATGGGCTAATTATCACCTTGAGGTTTTGGGGTTTGGTGGGGTTTTTTTGTTTGTTTGTTTTATTTTTTTTTTCTTGAATGCTAGGTAGCAAGGAGGACTGCTGCTCCTCAGCATAAATTCCCTCAGTTGTGACAGCTGACATGCTGTAACTGCCCTATAGCAGAGTAGCACCACGTCTAGTGCCTGTCATCACCTCTCAGGAACATGAAATCACTACAATATTAATGAAAAACGCCACAAAATATAGTTGTCATCTTTGACTAAACCTGAAATAACACCATCTTTTCCATTTTAGATACCCCTTAAATACTTTAGTCACAGTTGCCACTGTGGAAAAAGCAAAAATTATTACTTCCTTGGACTGTTACTTTCATTTTCCTGCCCTTTCATCCATGTTAACCTCCTTGATTTGTGTGTAGCTTTTGAGAGGAGGGTTGGAGCTGAGGGGAGAATAAATGGACTTCTATTTCCTCAGATCCACTCCTCTTCTTTGATACAGCCTTCTTCCCTGGCCTGAGTTGTGTTCTCTCCTGAGTCCTACATACTCCAGCATTCTGGTTTTCCACGTTGCAGAAAACTTTAAAGCAGGAGAAGTGAAGGCAGTGCAGGTCAACTGCTTAGGAGAAGGTGTGCCCTAGAGGAGACCAGCTTAGGAAAGGGTGAGGAGAGAGAAGACAGCAGGATTTGGAAGTATTCCTTCAACCAAACAACAGTCTTAGCTGATACCAAAGAAGGGCAGTGATGCTGGGAAAGGGTCTGGAGCACAAGTCTGATGAGGAGTGGCTGAGGGAGCTGGGGGTGTTTAGCCCGGAGAAAAGGGGGCTCAAGGCAGGGCCTTCTAGCTCGCTACAACTACTTGAAAGGAGGTTTTAGCCAGCTGGGGGTCAGCCTCTTCTCCCAGGTAACAATCAATAGTACAAGAAGTGGCCTCAAGTTTCACCAGGGGAAGTTTAGACTGGGTATTAGCAGAAATTTCTTCACCAAAAAGGTTGTCAAGCACTGGAACAAGCTGCCTGAGGAAATGGTGAAATCACCAACACTTGACATATTTAAAAGACGTGGATGTGGTGCTTAGGGACATGGTTCAGTGTCGAACTTGGTAGTGTTGGATCAACAGTTGTACTCAATGATCTTAAAGGTCCTTTCTGACTTAAATAATTCCATGATTCTCTGCACATTAAATTCAGTGGAGCTACTTCAGACCAACACAGAGATTTTAATCAGGTTGCCACTCTGTGCCCTATTGAGTACAGGCTCCAGTATATAGCCAGATGTACACCTGAAATATTCCACTGCTGCTGAGCATGATGTTTGAGCAAGGTCCATCTTCATCTTAATTCTGCTCACAGCTGTCATTAGCATCTCCACAGCACACCCTTAGTGAAACTAATGACATGCTAATCAATAGTGTTCTGTCCATGTTGTTCAGAATGCCTGGCAGGGCTATACATTGGAAAAGGCAACATGTTGGATAAAGAAACCATCTTATATTACTTTTTCTTATGATGTTGTAGTAGTACCTGTTTTGAAGAATACAGGGATCTGAATATTTCTGTCTGCAACACCCCCTTCTGAAAGGATAGTTTTAATCTAATCTTGATAATGATGTCGGCCATGCCAGTGTTTTGCTTAGACTCATAGAAACTGAAGTAGTGAAGTTTTAAAATAGCTTGAAACAAAGCACAGGTAGTAAAATGCCTTCAAGGAATGAAATGTGGAAGAAGCATAAAGAGACTTAGCTCAACCAGTTTAAATGAAGGAAAAGAGAGGTGAAGGGAAAATTAAAACCTGTGACTATTTTTTCAAGTGAAAATTAGATAAAGGACTAGTAACAAACATGTGCCCCCCATTATGAAGACCAAAGCAATATATAAGACATACCAGATGTCACTTGCAGACATGATGCCCCATGTGAGAAGGAGATTAGGGCAAAAATCTACCTTCAGAGGAGGAAATATTAAGTTTAAGAATTCCCTACTTGATAAGATGGAAGCGATCCTCCAGTTTTAGCTGGGACTGATGGGACTTCCTTTGGAAACATATGCATTTACAGGAAAGAGGGAACTCAAATGATTTAATGAGGCCTGAAGCTGGCACAGGTAGAAAACTTGCTGCTTCTTGCCCACTGAGACAGATCAAAGAGAAATGCTCAGCACCTGGCAATGGGAGTGGCTGAGAGATGGCAATCTCCTGTTCCCAGGTTTCTTACATTTTTATTTTCCCCAAACTGCCCTGCACAGCAGAGGTATTAAACAATTAGTCAGAAATAGAAAGGAAATAACAATGTGAAGCCTGGTCCCTGCATTGATGGATGCAGCTAAGCTGTAGCACAAGGAGGAGAGATCTCCGTGTTCCCAGGGAGAAAACAGTATATGCTTTCTCTGTAAATTGTTCCAATTATGCTCTAAGTACTGTACCTGGAGGAAATCCTTCAGATGCTCTGCACTGAAGTCTCACCTTTAAATGTTGATGAACAGCTGCAAATTGCTGTCAGAGTCATTATGCTACTGGTGAGAAGGTCACCAGCCAGCTCAGTACCAAAGCATAACACCTCCTCGGTTTCCTTGATTCACTTTTCTTTGTTTTGCAGCTTATGTGCAACCCAGACACAGGATTACATCACCATCTGCCTCTGAGAGGAGAAGTTGTGACAGACAGGGCTCCATACAGGGCTCATCAAATCAGGTGAGGGTGGTGAGGCACTGGAACAGCTTGCTCAGAGAAGCTGGGGATGCCCTATCCCTGGAACTATTCAAGGCCAGGTTGGACAGGGCTTGGAGCAGCCTGGTCTAGTGGAAGGTGTCCCTGTCTATGGGAGTGTCTGAACTGGATGCTCTTTAAGGTCCCTTCCAACCCAAACCATTCTATGATTCTGTGATGCTTGATGTACTGGAGCATAAACTTAAAGGGATGACAGCTTAATTTAGTGGGCTCAGCTAGGACATTGATTGCTCTGCCACATTTTCCATAGAGGTGGTCATTTGAGTTAAGATGAAAAGCAGACAAGTAGAAGCTGAAAAGTCAGTGCTCATCATGATTCCTGAGTTCTCTGATTCTCTGTCATATGAGCTTTGTTGTTCAGTTTTTACTCCCATTAACAAGACTGCAAGATACTACATATGTGAAACACATATCAGTTCTAGGTAGGACATTCTCTTTAGAAGACATAATGTTTGATGAAAAATCCTGAATCAGGCAGTTCCTCATCCATTTTGCTGCCATGTATATGAAATAGATGAAACCACAAGAGGGTTTATTGCATCAGTGCAGTATATATTACACTGCTTTTATCTAGGAAAAGGAGGAGCTAGGATGAAAACATATCCTGAGGTCATTCTGTAGTGCTGATGGTACTAAGAGCCAATTCTGAAACAAGACCTCAATCCTTCATCTAACCACTGGATAGTACTTGATAAAATTATTTGGCTGTGAAAAAGAAAAATAATAATAAGTTTTCAGAAGTGTCAAATATTAGTTCTCATGCTTCTGTGAGAATTGTGTATGGCATCAGCTCTTAGTTTTCTATTTGCATGGCATAGAGACATAGCACATGTGTAGGTGGAATATTGATGCATGTTCTAGTTTTTCAGGAAAAATGTTTTTCCTGTTGCTTCTGGAAGACCTGGCATGGCTCATGTTAAATCACAAGGATTCATCAATGCTAAACCACTCAATTTGGCAGTACTCAGAAGTTCTAGAAGTCCATCATGTTGGAGAGCTGGAGAAGCAGCCTTCCTGGTCTTTCCAGATAAATGTACCTAGAAATATGACTGGACCTATTTACTGGAGGCCTAAAGACATCAGATCTCTGATAAGGCATTAATACTCTCAAGTTCAGCCACAGGTTTTGTAACTGAATGCTTACAGAGGAGATGCCACGAAGATAGGAAGTGAAGATATAGTGGAATCCTTGATCTTATTTTGTATAAAATGGTTATGCACAATCCAGTGAAAAAACGTTCATCCACCCAGTAGAAGCAAAGCACTGTTCTGAGGTCGCTACTGTTTGTTATTTGTGAAAGGAATAGGGCCCCAGTACCATTCCATGGAAGTTAGCATATAAAACAGGTAATTTTTCAGAAATCAGAACACTTCTGTCACCTCTGCTTTTGTTCAGATATTAAAATATTTAAACCATCTCTAAGTGTTACCAGGAAGATCTTTGTGCCTACTGAAGATCTACAGCAAATGGATCAAAAGGAGGAGAGGGTGAGGCTGTCTGGGTGCTGTGCATATACCACGGTAGACTGCATCACCCTCTCTAGTCTCTCCCTAGAAAACAAGCCCCTTTTTCTGCTCCACAGGAGGAAAGAAGACCTAAGACCTTCACAGAAATCAGCCTTTCTTTAAGCCTCCATTTACCCATTCAGCAGCAGCACAGTGGACTTGACTCTGGGAACACCTAGAGAGGCAGAAGCATCCAAATGAGAATAATCTCCTGAGCCTATATGTCTCCTTGAAAGACATTGTCTTAAATATTGGGGTGTTCTCCTCATGCATAGACACTCATCTAAAGCATTGGGTGGTTCAGCCTTCAGAACCAGAAAAAACAACCTTATATCACAATCAGGTTTTCAAAGAGGAAGGGAGGCACAAAGCCACATACAGGGCATCTTCCAAATGTCTTCGGTGCACCAGAACCTCTGGTCAGTCTGCGCAACAGTAACAATGCTGAACATCCCCACGTCTCTCTTTTAAACAGAGACAACATAACTCTATATCATTTATATAAAATTATGTGTGAAAACAGAAAGACCTAGGAAGCCAGAGGAGAGCACAAAGGAGAAAGACAGGGAACAGTAATAATTGGTTTAATCCACCCAAGACTAGACTGCCAGTTGGCAGTGCTGGCATTTAGTGTATTAACTGTCAGCGCCTGACGGATTAAGCAGCAGAGCTCAGTGATATGTTTCTGCTGTAGGAGGCAATTTTACACTGGTGAAGGGCATTTAGTTTGAAGGAAAAAACCTTGCTCTGTACTCTGTGTTTTTGTTGAAATAACAACAAAGTGGCTTTAGATATACACCAGGGTAGCTGACAACAGAATCTGACCTGACCTGAACAAAACTGCATCCTATTAGAGGTGAAGGGATGCTATCCACAAGGATGGAGAGCTCTTTGTGCCTGTGTTTGTACAGCTGGTAAGGCAAAAGGGTTCCTGATCCATGACCAGGGCTCCTAGGCATTACAAAATACTAATTATAAAATTCATCTATGTGACAACACAAGCCTAAAAACACCAGCCAAAGCACTTTTCAGTAATTTTCTTACAATTTAGAATGAAACACAGTCTGAAACACTAAAATGTAATGATTCTGCAAAGCTATCTGGAGTAAAATTTTGGGTAAGCAATATAAGGCTTGCAGAAATATTAGATGAGATTTGCTGTAATTCAGCAAAATAATTGCTTCTACTTTGCTATAATAGAGCAGCTAGGTAACAAAATTAATTGATTTATTTTCAAAAGATTTGGAAAGACATGTAGATAGGCCAAAGATTTACTCTGGGTGTAAACATGATGGAGAGATAGTGAATGAGTCGCTCAGTGCTGTGTTGTGTCTCAGCCTCTTACCCAAATCTCAGCCATACCAGACCCCCTGCACAAGATCAAGGCAAGCTGGGACCACCATGTGTTGGGTGGCTATGGAGACTGTGCAAGAGGTCTTGTCAAGACTTTTGTTTTGTTGTTGATTGTGTTTTCTGGGTGTTTTTTAAATAAAACCCACAGCAATTCTAAAAGTTATTCTCTTCCGATTTGTCCCTAATTTTTTAAAGAAATCAGGTTATGACATAGATATTCTCTAGCCTTGGAATTTGATTCCACTTCATGTTATTCAAGGGCATGCTTTGAGCCTTATTTTCCATTTCTTGTGGGGAAAAAAGCTGCTCTATCCTTCTAACCAGGAAATAGTTTCCTGCAGCCAAAAAGAAATCCTCTCTTACTGGCTCTGTTTTAATCTGCTTTGTCCCCTGTTTACTCCAGCTTTCATTTCCAGCCCTCTTTCCCCAGATCATTCTCAGCTTCTTGGACTTTTCTCTCAGGTTTATTGTCTTGCAACACCCCACTATCAGCTTTAGCCAGAGTCTCTTCTCTTTCATTATGATGCCCACACCAAAACCAGCAAGTGCTCCAGTTCTCCAGACGTGGGAGAGGTGGGGTACAAGTCCAATTTCAAGTACCTACGTATAGATGTTTATGTGTAGGTTTCCAACTTTCCCTGAAATCAAGAGATTTGGACAATCAGCCAATAAAGCCTAGAGAATAGATTATCCCTCCTCACTGTTGGACATCTCTTCTCTCCTCAGGGTCTATCTGGAGCCTACTGTGCATTTTAAAACTTATTTGGATGAATTTTCACATAATTAATGTGTCTGTTGACACTGAGAAAGACCTTAGGTACTGTGATAGTCTGTGATAGATTAACAAATAGAAGGGACTGCTCAATGCATAGGAGCAGCAGGAGCTACACTTTTTAATGGAGGTGCTGTGAGATGCTGGAGCATCTGTAAGAGTGTCCATGTCTGGAGAGATTTTTGCTTCTGCCATCAGTTTTACAAACTTGGATATCTGTTATCAGCCAGGCGAAAGACGCATCTCTAACATTAATATCAACAACTGGACTTTCACCTACTCTGTGCATTAGAGCCTCCTGAGGAAAAAAATAGCTGGTGACTTTTCTTTCACATGGAAAAAAATTTCCTTCTTTGGTTCTCAGTTTTCAGAATGACTGAAATAGGACAACACAGAAAGACATATACACACCCGTCAGTTTTAGGCACACACCCAGTAAGAAAAAAAAAATCAGCCAAGATAATTCAAGTTTGGCAAAGTTACAAGTAACAGAAATGAGGGCAAGCCTTGCATAATATTAGCCCTATCTGGCTCTACTAGCTTAGTCAAGAAAAGAAAATCTTTCCTTCAACCAACAACAAGCAGTTCTTTCTCCTCCTCTCTGTTTTCACTGACTTCTCAAGAAGAGAAAGTCATATTCTCTGTTCTTATCCCTTATTGGTAAAAGCAAAAAATTTCTTTTCTTACCTAAATAAATGAAAAGCCAGCCTTCCCTCAGCTCTGCCACTGTAATTCCACTCATTCCATCTGACCTCCTCTCAGGTTACCCTCGTGTGACCCACATGACTGCTTCTCAAAGCCTTGCCTCTTTCAAAGATTTCCATGTGATCTGTATTGGCTTCTTTTCTGCTTGTGCTTCCTCATCACCTGTACATACTTAGTTACCTAGATTTTTTTTCTTGCTCTACATTGATAGTATCTTTTGAGGTCAGAGACCACTGTTCTGTTCTGTTTTCTTGGCTTTTCAATGAGCAAGACTCATCTTCTAAATGCCAGTGCACAGATATGAGTAGACACGAGAGACACGTACAGCTAATGGCTACAAGAAGATCTTAGCAAAAGTTTCAGCTAAGACATTGCAGCCATCAAAAATGTGTTATTTTCCTTATTAATCCCTAGGTCAAAACACAGTTTTCTAACCTTCGCAATTAAAATGCAGCAAGACCTGATAATGAATCACTGAATCTCTCTACGGAAACTAATCACCTCTCAGAGTGCATCTCTTCTTATTGACATTCCCCTTGGCTCGGCAGTGACTCACCAGCTGCTGAGCTATGAACTTTGAAATGTTTACTTTCACACCACACAATTTGGCCTCTCTTGCTAATGAAGAGTGAGGACAATACAGGGAGTCCAACCACCTGTGCCAGAAAGGTTTCACCCTCAAACATTACAACAATCTGACAGTTAAAGAAATTCTAATGTATTTACATTATATATTGAATTAAGTAAGTAAGTAAATAATCATTTTCCAGAGTCCTATACATGGAAATAATAAGCTGAAGAGATGATACACTGCTCTGCCTATAGGAGGTGTTACTCAAAATCAAAATCCAAAAGACTTCTGCTTTTGCCTCGGTTTTCTGCCCTTCAAGTGTGTGTGGGACAGGACCCACTCTGGGCTCAATCTTCCAGCAGCGAGTGAGTTACAGTCAAAGAGCTGAGATCTGCAGCTGAAAACACAGAGCTTCTGGCAAAACAGTGTCATAATTTGTTTCTCCAAAAACTAAAATGAGAACAAAGGAGAAAAATATTATAGAGTTAAGAAGAGTAAGGGCTATTTGCTTTGGAGGTATCTCTGATGACCTTATGAAAGTTTCAAATTTAAGCAGTTTTTGAGATGAGAGGGTAGGATTGGAGGCACTTCTCAGGTACAAGGTATGACTCTCAGGGATGGTCCTATGCAGGGCTAAGGTCTGGACTCGATGGTCCTTGTAGGTCCCTTCCAACTCAGCAGATTATGTGATGATTAAGCCATAGACAGAAATTTAAAAAATAGTAACACCTGACTCCAGTGATGCTTTCAGGAGACAACAGTTTAAGACTGCTTTTATATCCTAAGTGACCACACTTCTCATCTAGTGATTCATAGGTGTTATTTCTTTTCATATTATGAATCTGTTGTAAGCAAAAATACCCACAAACCTTAAATTGTGAAAGCCAACAGATGGTAGATAACTGGGTGTGTGTAGGCTTGCCTCATCCCTGAAAGTGTTCAAGGCCCAGTTGGATGGGGCTCTGAGCAAGCTAGTCTTGTGGAAGGTGTCCCTGCCCATAGCAGGGGGGTTGGATCTAATTGAACTTTAAGGTCACTTTTAATCCAAATAATTCCATGATTCTATGTTTGTGGAAAATGTCTGAAATCAAATGGAACTCTCAAGCAGTAGCTTGTTATCTGTTAAGTGCAATGGCAGAGACTGGCTGTAAGTTCTGGTCTGAACAGAAATGGCACATCCTGAATCCTCCTACCTGTAGAGGGGTATGAAAAGGGACCACCAGAGATGAGGCTGATCACTCGCTGTGGTTTTGTACCTAGACCATTCAGATTGGGAAAGCTGAGGACTCTCTATCTGGAAAGAAGACTTATACTAGAAAAGAATAAATGGTTTTGAGAAGAAATTGGGGGCCTGAAAATAAGAAGGTGAAGATCCTAACTGGAGAAAAGACCCTGAAAGGGCAGGAAGGTCTTGGAGATGGGACAGATGCACAAGGACCAGTCCAGGGGGACACCCAGGGACCTCAGCAGTAACACTCAGGGGTTGTATGTGTGAGCATCAGCACAGAGCAGACTGACATGATTTCTTCCCAAATATCCCAGGCCATTAGCGACCTCCCTAGAGGGAAGGGAAATGAATCTTGATGAATACAAACACTATGTGGCAGAACACATGCATGAGTCTGAGATAATCAAGTAGGGTAATAACTCATGTCTCCTTGGTTCTTAAATAAACCCTGCATCCAGATACACCACAGGTTGTGGTATACTTTGTCTTGCCCTTTGCAAACCCCCACACGCTTTATGTGTCTGCCCCTAAAAATGTTTCCTGCAGTTATTACTATGCCTCAATATTTTGTTGGTTTTTTTTTTTTTCAACTCGAATAAATAGCCCTGTCTCCTAAAGAAGTAGTCACATTAGAGAGAGTGCAAGGCATGTGAAAATATACATTTCAAATACTGGCATGATTCTCCTTATTTTATCTTATTCCCTACTCTGAAATGATCTTTTAATCCAGACTCCCATTGGATGTCAGTGACACTCTCTGTCGTTGATTGTTCAAATTCCCTCCTGTATGTGCTGTGTCTTGGGGTACAAGGCATAAGTCTGGCAGTTCCCATGTAGTAAATGATGGAATGATCTGAATGACAGCAGATGTTGACAGAGCTGTTTGGGAAAAGGTATTCAATGCACTACTAAGGATAGAGTGCAAATCCCTGCAATTCTGAATGAGAAACATTGAAAGCTCACATTAATCTTGTCTCAGATTTGAAAAACATCTCTTCCACACTGCTTAAGTTTTAGGGCACTTCACTATTTATTTCCCTCCCCAGAAGTCTGACTGTTACACAAGTGAACTATTGCTTTGCATCCAAGGAAGAAAAATGTTGTAAAGTGAATTTTGCTCCAGATCTGTTCAACAGTATTTTGGTACTCTGAGTAAAGTATCCCACAGGACAGAGCACAAAGATAGCTGCATCTTCATCAATTATTAGAGTCAGCAAGGACCCACAGTTTGAGATGCAGATTGTTGACTTTCTGCTTGGGATCTGTTTCTTCATCATCATAATTGAATTTATTGAAGCAAAGAAACTTACAGCTTTGGAGTACCTTATGTCTATAATTTTTATTATTCATTGACAAACCAAATTATTTAGCTTGACTTTTTAAGGTGTTACACAATTTTTTCTTCATTACTGGACTTTGTGGATAGCCTCTATGAATTTTTGAAATCAATGTAAGCGCTGCATCCTCTATTGCTTTTCCCAGCAAAAAAGCCTCACGTACAACCTGCTGCATGGCTATAACTGGCTTAAGCTTAAGTCATGATACTAAAGCCTACAGTGTGCTCATAAACCTGAACCATGGAAATATTTGCCAACTATAAATAGAAGACTGCCAACCAGATAAAAGCAATCTTTTCTGAAAACACTTTCTGGTGCTCCCAGACAACTTCCACAGTCATTGTATGAAAAAATTGGTTAGAAACTACTGCTGCTAACCCAAAGGATTTAAGCTTATAACGTGCACACAATCTTATTGACTTTGCTCTTTTTTGTTGTTGTTCTAGAGATGCTGATAAAAACAGTCAGCAGCCAGAAAAATGTATATGGAATGAAATGCTGCTGTGGGCCAGCATACAGAATCTAGTCTAGTCCAAGACACCTTTGATGAGTGAGTGAGCAGCAGCTAAATAAAGCAGCCTGTGTAATGTCATTGCCTTGCCTTCCTCTGTATCTGATTAAGCATGTCACTCCCCTCCCTTAGTAAGGACAAGCATCCTGTGACCATTGCTGTGCTGGACTTGTTCTTTACCATGTTCCCTGATGACTTTAAGAGCCTTGGTCCAGTAAACAGAGACTTAACAACAATATCATCTGTGCAATCTGACGTCTTCTCTCCACTTACTTTTTTTCTCAAATCCTTTGGCATTAGCCCAAGCAGACCAGTGTGGATGTGAATGCTCAGTGAATGTGAATGCTCATTGACCACAGTCTTGTACTGAGTTGATTTTAATTTCTGGAGGCAAGTGTGTGTTTATCTCTTCCGTTATTGAAGCAGATACACAATGGCCCAGAATACTTACTGTTGTGATAATTCACCATAAAGGCAGCAAAAAATACTTCTATATGTGATTTATTTTCCACATGTGAATGACTGAACAAGTCTGGACCAAAGGAGTTGATCGGTCACTCTACATCTTCCTTCTGTTTTGTTAACATGGCATGAAGAAAGCATGTGACTGATGTAATTTCATTTACTGAGACCTTTCACAGCTCTGAAAGCTGATGAGGCTGCAATGTATTCATTCCTTGCATTTTCATGGCACTTCTTTATTTACAGAATTTTTCCACGCAAGAATTGCATAGCTATCCCTGCTGCTATCTCTGTCTAGCCTTATTATCTGTGGGGAGTTCATGCATCAACAATATAATACATACTGAACACTGCATAAAAATCACTTGCATCAGGAACAAAACAAGACAGTAACATAGAGGCACAAGGACACCTGGTGTTGTGAAATCTCATTTTCATTCTGGACACCATTTTGGAAAACCTATTTGTGTACAAAAGTTAGCCTCCTTCAATAGGTGCAAGAGAATCCAGTCTGAAACTCCGCTGCCTGGGTTAGAATTGCTTTCACTTTGCCTCATGGACTCATGTAGTAGGAAAGTAGGCAAGGAATGAAATACAAGACCTAAAATAATGAAAGAAGAAATGTGCTTGTGCTTTACTCAGTAAATATCACTCAACAGGAAGTGAGTGAGAGGGTTAAAGAGAAAGCCTACATTCTTCAGTAATAATGAGAGATGTTATTCTGCAGGAAAGATCAGTATTGACCATACAAAGTGGCCAACACCATGCAGTAGATTTTGGAATTACATACTTAACTGCATGAACGCAACTCAGCTTGCTACCTTTAAAAAGCTCCTTCCCAAAAATCAGTCCTTTCTTCTTAGTGTTCATTATCATATCCTAGTTCTCAGTCATTGCCTAAAACATTATATGTCCAGGTTTGCAGCACTCTTCTAATGCAGTTTCCAGTACAGGAGCTTCATCTAATGGTTTATGGATAGATATTGTGTAGATATTTTATAGTGCTCTCGTATAGTGATGGTCCTGCAAAGCTCAGGGCTTAAAGCTTTGATGGGAATTGGAAATACAATTCCAATTCTGCCTTTTTAAAAGGCAGACTTAATGCTGGAAGGCTCTACATAGATATCTAGAGATGTATGTTTAAATTCTAGAATAAAATGAACGTGGCAAGAAATAAATCAATGTCCTTCTCATCCATTATTGAAAGAATTATGGGTGTCAGAATAACCGGTGAAAATTACTCTGTGATGACTCCATATATAGCCAGCACTGCTCACCAGTGAACAGGGCAGAAATAATCCTTTTCTTTGCTGCAGATGCTGTGACTTGTTTGTGATGGGACTCCTGAGATGTAATTTCATGTGAAATTTAGAGCTGATTCCCAAGTCATAAAAACTAGAAAGGAAACAAAGCCAGCATGCTAACCTCCAGTGTAGGCATATTTCCACCTATTTTAACAAGCTTCATAGATATTTCCCTAAAAATATATATATATAAATTTGTGCTGATTCTCAGAATAACTCTTGAAAGACTTTTAGCAAAAATTTGAAAAAAGGAGTCTATGGGCTTGTGATGTTAAGATTCAGTGTGCTCAGTGGCAGGTTCTTACTTCCTAAGAGATTGTTGAGCAAGAAATCAAGGTCTCCAAATTCTGCCCATGTATCACGGAAATTATTCAGGGAACAATCTGGAATAGGCAGCAGTATTACTTATCTGTCTCCTAGGTTTCCTGAAAATAGAGTAGAATATCAAACATTTCCTTTCTAAATCTCATGGTAAAGGTCAAGTGCAATAAATTGCTGCAGTTGTACAGAATGAAGTGGAACTAAAGCAGACTTCACTGTAAGATCTAGCTTGCACTTTCATACTCAATGACTCTGCATCTTTCCTCTTTAGTATTACTGAAACATCCTTTATCCTACAGAGTCTTGTAATTCAGCCCCAAACGTGTTTAGTTTTAATTAATATATCAGCTCAAAGATTATTTGATTTTAATTGAAAAATAAATGCTATTTTAGAGCAACAAAAAACTGCTGGAGTAGAGGATCTCTAAAAAAAAGAAGATATTCATTATTTCTCACTGAGAAAAAAATCAGCAAGTCCAGTCATGTATGCTTCACATGTTTTTCATGTGTTTTCCTTTCAAAGGCTGTGCTGAGGAATAAGAAGGCTGATTTCTTTTTGCTGTGGATGCAGCAACTTTTCCAGGTAAAAGCATCAAAATACGAGAAGCTCGTGCCTTTCTTAGAATAACTAAACATGCCTAGAAGAGAAAAGCTTTCAAGCTGGTGTGGAATGGGCAGAGAAGAAATATGGCCAGGAGCAGGAGTGAGGCTGCAGCCTGGGCAAGATGAAGAAGATGCCCATATAGAATCATAGAATTGCAGAATGGTCTGGGTTGGAAGGGACTTTAACAATCATCTAGTTCCAACTCCTCTTCTATAGGCAGGGACACCTTCCTCTAGATGAGGTTGCTCAAAGCCCCATCCAACCTGGCCTTGAAAAATTCTTGGAATGGGGCATCCACAGCTTCTCTGGGAAACCTATTACAGTGCCTCAACACCTTCTGAACAAATTATTTCTTCTTCACATCTGATCTAAACTTGTTCTCTTTCATTTTAAAACCATTTTGTTGCCGAAAAATCAAATAAATTCTCTGGACAATGATAGTATAGAAAGGTAAAAAAGAAAATATATAAGCAACTCTACCCAGGGTACAGTTTGTACCTTAGAGTGTCCTCTTCAAGGAAACACCCATCAGCTCTAAATCATTGGGCCTGCTGGGAATCCCTCTGGAGAAAAGCTTTGCTTTAGAGTCTCTCTGCTCCTCATTTCTTCTCCAAGAAGCACCAGCAAGGCTGGCAATGTGCAGCACTACTTACACATGGAGAGGCCCTCAGTGGGAATGGCTTGAGACCATTTGCCTGAGGAGATTTCTGCAACCAGTGCTAGAGACTGATCTATTCTGGAAGTAAGTCTTTGCAGATTCCCAAATAAAGCTGCAGCTCAACAGCTCCAGCTCTGAAAACTTCAATTTATGCCTGTAGCCACTCTCTTTTTATTCAAGGGACTAGATAAACAACAAGTCTGTGTCTTTTTCTGAAACAACAACCTCTATATTTTGCCAACACACAATACATGCAATGTTCACAGAAAAAAAAAATGTGGATTTGTTGCTACTGTTTACAATAAGAAAAGTTACAGGCAAACTTTTGCTAATTATGAAATAAAGCACTCTTCTTATTTAAATTTATTTGGGAGGGGGAAAGGGAAGACTTCTGCAACTGAAAAGAACATTTGAATTTGAAAATTAATTGTAGAATATCCTATATGCTGTTCTATAGACAGAAAGATCATTTTAACTTAGGCTCCTTCTACCAGTCTGAAATGCAAGACATTTCCACTGACAATCTACCTAATTCAAACAAAGCAAATGTTAGTTTTCCTGTATAATGTCAGACCATTATTATCCTTTCTCTGAAGAAACGTCTGAAGGTCTGGCATGAACACAATGACATCCAGAAGAGTCTGCAAAGTGCTTTGAATATTAAAACAGGGCAAGGAACTGGGATCTGTAGGGGAATCGACCTAAGGGCTCTGCTGAATGAGGATGCAGAATCCACAGCACACATACCCATGGAAGTGTGAAACTTCTTTTCTAGTTTCATTCAGTTATCAAAAGTCTTCTAGGAAACAAACAAACAAACAAACAAACACCCACACCCCCCCCCAGAATGTGTCAGAATTGTGCACAACTGGTGTCAGCCTGTACAATACAAACAACAGAACAATAAGCTAAAGAAAAGAACCAACATTTCAAACAGAAACAGTCTTGATATACAAAGCATTAGTTTAGTTTGTTTCCAATGAGTGACACAGTCTAATAAGCAAAGAAACACAACTAAGAGTACATAACTGAAAGGAACAAACAGGGTCATCAAGTCTAACTCCTTGGAAGGGCAGGCAGCCTTTTGATAGATATCAGCTCAAAAAGAGTCTACAGAGGGGCTCTGCTTCTCAGGCCTGTATACTCTTCCTGGCTGTGCAAACCCTGACACCACCAAACACTAGAAGAGGGAATCAAGGGCAGAATCAAAGTGCTTGAACCTCACAGCTGGAAAAAAGTAGGAATAAGGGATAGTTTAGGTTCATCAGTGCTCTAGGAACAAATCAGTTATTCTGTCTGGGTAAGGCCTGCTTTACACTTGAAAAGGAAACTTTGCAAATAGTGAGCAAACGCAGAACCATGCAGTTATCAATGTGTGGGTGTTCAGAAAAAGCTGAAGTGCAACAGTATTTTACGTGTGAAAATGATGCAGGAGCAATCAGCCTGGCAGCTATTTAGTCCATGTGAGCTAACTCTATTTCCCCTGTTCTTTCTGTGAACATACAGACCCAATGCAAAGGGGCATTCTCCTAACAGGCAGCACTAGTTTTGAGAACAAAAAGGAATCCTTCTTTCATCTAGATCAAAAGAAGATGTCTGAACTGATCTGATCCACCCTTCTTACAAGTGGAAGGGTGCAGATATCCTCCAGATGACACAGCTGCCTAGGGAACACACACAGACTCATGCTGCAAGCTACTGAAGCTCGTTACTGCAGGATCAAAACTCTCAGTCTCCTGCTGCCTTCTTAGACATTTCATGCTGCTCAGGCCCATTCTTATTCTGAGAAATAGGATTAAGGCCATCCATTTGAAAATAGAATGAAGAAAAAAAAGTCAAGGAGAGCTCCCAGCTGACAGGACAAGACCAAAGCAGGTTAGGTACCTCGAGATTTGAGTGTCTTATCCCCATCCCAGTGCCTGCCTTTTCCCTGAGCTGAAGTCCTCTTCACAGCAGCCAAGTAGGGAAATGGAAGTTAACGTTATCCCATGTTTCTGAGCTGCATCTCACCTGCCTTCGAGGCTTGCACAAAGTCTGGAACAAATGCACATTTCATAAGCACTTGAAAGATAACAAGTTGCAGCTTGAAATGTGAAGAAGCTGCTTCATGTAGCAGCAAGGACAAGTAGCCCATGTGGATTTGTCAAGAATAAGTTGTGTTGAACTGATCTAATCTCCGCTTTCAGCAATGTAACAAGCTTTAAGAATAAAGGAGAAGTAGCTGTCACAAATCTTACCCTCACTAAGGTTTTCAAAAGGGTTGCATGTGACAGTCTCATAAGCGAGCCCCGGCAGACTGGTCTGGATGAGACTGTGATCGATTGGGTACAAAGCTGGTTTGATAACGTATCAGAAAGGTTATTGGTGGTGCTTTGTCAGAGTGGAAGGAAGTAGAAATGGAGTTCAGTCAGGCCTCTTCCGGATTCAATACTGGCATATGTTTTCATTAATGAATTAGATGATAGAAAAGAGATTATGGTTATTAAATTTTCAGATGGCATAAAGCTCACTGTAAGCACAGGACAGGGTTTGAATTCAGAATGATTTGGAAGAATTGTATAACCTGCTTGAAGTGGGAAAGGGGAAGATGAAATTCACCAGGGACAAGTGCAAGGTCAAAAACTTTGGCTTATACAACACACCAAAATTTGCCAATACCAGCTCTTCAGCAAAGTGTGGTATCAAAGTAGGTGATGAGATGAATTCCTTGTGAAAAAAGAGAAAGCACAACCATACAAGAATGAACAACCATAACTTCCAAATGTGTAACAGTCCTTTGTCACTAGAAAGGCTTCAGATGCCATGTTGTATTGTTTTGAATGCGACTGTTCAGTAAATGTGTGCAGCAATAGTCCAGAGAAGTGGATTACCTGAGATGTGGAAAACATGGCCAGAGCAGAAAGACAAACAGGATAAGTGTTTATTTAACATTATCAAGTCTCCTAAGAAACTCTTCAACAAGCTTCATGTATGTAGACTTGTTGCAAACAGGAATACAATAATCTGTTTTCCTAATCTCTGGGAAATGAGAAACAAAAACAAAACCAAAAAGCTTTCGTTACAAGAAGCTTCAAATTGAGCTTTTCAACAGTGAGACTTGGAAAGCACTTGGAAGATTCCTTTTTAGACTTAACTTTGTGCTAATGGCCTGACCTCAGCTGGATCAATACCTCTGATATGAAAGTCACTGCATCCTGCTAAATGCAAGTCCTCACAAAATTCATGTACCAAATGACTGGATGTGGGATCATATTGGGAATCTCATCAGCAGTGAGCTCCAGATTGGCTCTGCCTGAAGTCTGGAAAAACTCAGTGAGTTCCAGTAGAAAGTATCAGTGTGGATTATTCTATCTCAGCTTTGCTTGTGGCATCAGTCTTTCCCTCTCTTGCTATTCTCTTGCTGTCTGAACTGTTCAAAGAAAGTTATTTCCAAGGCAGTGAAAATGGCAACACACTTTGTAGTTTCCCTAGGGTGGCACAAAAATAAAAAGCTCCTTGATGACTGCTGATATCTTTAACAAACACAAGAAATCCATTGCTTGGATGCAGTATTTATTTAAGCACCATTCACTACCTGGCTCTTGACTCATGGGCAGAACACTCTGGGGAGTTAAAAATCTTTTTTTGTATGGCTTAAAGTGATGTTCATTAGATATGCTACTTAGGCTTTCATTGCAATTTCATGTGCTGAATGATGAGGAATTTGCCCATGACAGATTGCTTTGTTCCTCCTGCGATACCATTGCCCAAGTGTAGGAAAACACTTTCCATTGAATTGGGTGCCTCTGATAGTGACTGAACCTGTGCAATCAATAATTATTAAGCCTATTTATCCCATGGATTCATAGAATCACAGAATATGCTGAGTTGGAAGGGACCCACAAGGATCATCAAGTCTAACTCCTGGCCCTGCACGGACCATCCCCAAGAGTCACAACATGTGCCCAGAGTATCATCCAAACAGTCCTTGAACTCTGTCAGGCTTGGTGCTGTGACCACTGCCCTAGGGAGTCTGTTCCAGTGCCCAACCACTTTCTGGGTGAAGAACCTTTTTCTAATATCCAACATAATCCTCCCCTGACACAACTTCAGGCCACTCCCTCAGGTCCTGTCCCTGGTCACCACAGAGAAGAAATCAGTGCTTGCCCTTCTTCTTCCCCACAAGAGGAAGTTGTAACTGCAGTGAGGTCTCTCTTCAGTCTCCTCTCCTCCAGGCTGAACAGACCAAGTGCCCTCAGCTGCTCCTCATATGCCTTCACCTCAAGGCCCTTCCCCATCCTCGCTGCCCTCCTTTGGAGACTCTCTAATGGTTTAGTATCTTTCTTAAATTGTGGTGCCCAAAACTGCCACCATATTATTCAATACTCATGTCAGACTTGAGCTTCATACACCAGCTCAGTGTTGCATCACCTGAAAATTGTCGTTGCTGAAGTTGGATGCTCCAGTTCTGAGATGATGCTGCAGAGCCCAGAGGAAGACAGAAAGGCAGGTGGCATTGGGGTCCATCCAGCTGGCACGAACAGTGGCCTCTCTCAATAGTAATGGTCTTTTCCCCAGTAGCACATTCACAAGCTACCACTCTCCTCTCATATATCAAATGTGTTTGTAATTTATGTAGGACAATACCTGAAGTGCCTTTTGTTTTCTAGTCTGCAAAGTCATATTTTCTTTGATGTCTTCTAATATGCAGTATGTTTGACTGATCAACCACACAACTTTTCAAAGTCTTGGAAAACTGGTTGGTGCCAAAGACCGCTCAAGGTAAATTCACAGCCAGTCTTTCATTTGTGAGCCTGGAAATCTGCTGCTGACTCCAGCCGGCCAGAAGGGAACAGAAACCGCCTCTTCATTTTTGTTTTGCCAACTCAGAGACTCCATCATTGGCCACAAGAAACCTCTGTTCAGTGAAACTTGGGAACCTTCAACTTTTTAAGCGTTGCTCATAGCCACTGAAAACTAAAAAGCTGAATTTCATGTAAAGGCAAAACAAGGCAGAGGTGTGTAAAAGGTGGAATCTAATCTTTTAGATTTGGGGTAGCTATAGATTGTAGACATATACTTTAGAGACAGGAGGAGCCTTTGCAAGTTTGACTTTGCATAGAACAAGGTGAAGTGTTACAGTCAGGCCTTCAGTAGAGTGAGACTGTGGGTTGTACAGACTTTGGGTGGTAGAGAATCTGCCATATCCTCAGGTGAACTCTCCAGCTTTAAAAATATGCAGCTTATCTGCAGTCAGAACTTGTCCAGCTTGAGCTACCAGCCTGTGAAGTGTTATGCATTTGTATGTTAAATTAAGGAGCCCTCTGCCCTTATATATATTATTTCCCAGAATGTGGAGCTTTTTTCACTCCCTGCTTTTACATTTCATCATTGCTCTGCTGCAAGAGTTCAAAGTTTTCAAATGAAAGTCCTGTATGATTCCAGGGTATAATACTCTCCTATGCCAGGCTGTTTGCAGTACAGCACAGGGTAAAGGGAAAATCAAGAAAAACTCTCATCAATGCTAAATGGCAGTTTTAACAATTCTCTCCTCTCATTGCTGCCCCCCACCCCCAAGCATGGATTATATCCATGTCTTTTCACCAGGGGCCCATATCCAACCACTCTGCCATTCTCTGATATTAACACTTGAAGTTTTAATGAGCACTGGCAAAGGAAGATGCTTAGCAACAATACAGACAGTATAACAAATACAGGATAAGCAGTTTGAGATTAGATTTTAATGCCATCTTAATGACAACACTAGGATCTACTTATTGCTGTGTGTAACTATGCCATTAACACAGATACCAGAATACTGCTGTGTATACACACTATTGGGGTTTCCACCTTGGAAAGTGGGATTTTGGGAGCAATTGGGACAAAGGGAAAGGGAGATGTGACATGGTGTCAGGACAGCATTTCTTCTGTGTCAGTAACACATTCAGTCTGATCAAGCAGCTTGATCGTATGGTCAAAGTGCCCTCACTTACATTAATTTCACAGAATTTCTCTTTTTCCCATCAGAGTGGAAAATTATAGCAGAGGTATTGGCACTGTTTATTAAAGATTACATTTTCTTGCAGTCTTTAACCCCCCTTTTAGCTCCATTCACTCCCAGGAATGACAGGTATATTATTAAAAGATATAATCAGGCATCAGAAATTATGTTTCTCATTTTTGGAGAGAGGATTAGTTAACCAAAGCATGTGAAACCTGATCGACCAAAACCAAAAGTGAAAGCTTCAAGGTGATATTAACTCCTCAAACAAGCTAAAGTCAGCTTGCCTTTCAGGAATCACTGGCCAAGAAGCAGAAAAGAAAGGTAGCTAAAATTGGAAATGGAACCTCAAGCCCAAATCCTGCGCAGTGTAGATGAAAACCAGCAAGACAGGGTCTGAAGAGTCTGACATGGGACATAAGAAATTGTCCTTCTTACCAGTCATCTAAGATGATGCCTTGAAAGGATGCAGTGTGTTACACATAAGCCTCTAAAAAAGATCACAGTTACTAGAATTTAATCCCCACACATGTCCAAACCCAGGGTGATTACCTTGTCTTTACTTGCACACTGCTGCTAGTACTGCCTTTAACCTCATGACTTTTACTGGGCAAGTTTTGGAAAGGCAGAATGACTGCACATACTGAATGAGGTGAGAGAAATGAGGAAACAGCAGAAATAATGGGGAATTAAGACTTGTTTCAGTCCAGAGAATGGATCAATGTCAAGAACAGGAACAAGCTGACGGTCATTCAATGTCTTTAATGTTGCCACCTTGAAACAGCTTCTGTCTGATGTGACACCAGCTTCAGGAGCTTCTTCCCACACAGTCCCAAATCTCCTCTGAAAAAAAAAAATGAACTGCAAAGGACTTGCAGTTCATTGTCCTGCTCCTTTATCTCCAGTTCTCCATGCTGTCATAGAAAGACCCAGCTGAGGCACTATGGTTTCTTTATTTCTTTCCTTCTTATGTCTCTTATGCTAGAAATAATCAGCTGCAGGAAAACTGAACAAACTAACGTTGATGTAATTGTGTGCCCCATTATTCATTACACTGATTTATCTCTGTGTGATATCCTAATGATCTACTGAATCTGGTTACTGTGACACCAAAGTCACAGCTGGTTTGACAAATTCCCAGAGGTCAGGGGCAGACACAGGGTCAGAAAAATGTGGAAATCAGTTTGTGTTAAGCATATCTGGAGTTGTGCTTCTGTCACCCAGAAAAAATTCAGCATTGATTCAGACCTTGTGCTGATCTTTGCTATAAGGAGAAGAAAATGACTGAACAGGAGAACTAATGGTCCATGTATCAATGTCTCAAGCCCTTTCTCTCTCACTTTTTCTGTGAACCCTGTAAGAACACGTTCAGCTCCCACCAGGCCTGACTCAGTCCTTCTTCTTTCCAAGAAAGGCACAAAACTGCAGCTTTCTGTATGTTGGCCAAAGGAGAACTAGGAAACAAAGAAGGCAGAGGGCAAAAACAAGCAGTTATAAGGGAATGAGACGCTTCTAATGGGAAAATACTGAAAAACAAATGCCAAAGGGAGTAGACACAGGGAAAATATCTACAAAGAGGAGAGGAGTTAAGGAGAGGTGGGAGGAAAATGTTGATGATAAGGGGAAGAGAGAGCGAAGTGAAACAAAAAGGAGTCTCAGCAAATTTCCATAATATAACACTGATGAAGCCTTTTATGATTATAGACAGGGATTCTCAGAATGTTCCCTTGCAGGAAGTTTGCATACTCAAAATATTTTAATAACCCTGAACACTTTCCCAGACTCAGTAAAAGTGGAAACTTTTCCTGTTAGTGCTGCATTCTCTAACTGGACTACCCCTCTGCCCCAAGGAGCTGTGTCACTGAGGTCTGCTCTGGGTGGACTGGCATATCAACTACTTCCATGCTGCCCCCAGGGAGTGTGGCAGACCTCTGCTGACACTGCTCTTCAGGAGAAACAGGCTAAGAAATACAGTGTCCTGCCAATGGAATGGAGACATCATTTGCATGATACCTTGTGGGACCTGGACACAGGTTGTTTTTTATCCAGAGCTAGAAGAATTCTGAGATGATTAAACCTGTGTGTTTGATGTAAAATGCTAGGGAAAATTATGAGGTTCTGGGCTACCTGAAGCAAAGACAAATCTACAAGTCAGTATGACCTTAAATACTTCCAGAAACCTCAGCTTTCACTTACTTCAAGTCCAGACCCAAGCACTAACACAGTGTGCAAATACAGTACAGATTACTTCCATTTGCATACCACCAGTTGTTTACCTGACTCTATCCTCTCAGACTTGCTCATTTTCTCAGACTGGATGCTTGGCTGAAACATTTCCTAAGACAAGTCTATGCAACTATAAATAAAAAAAGATTACTGTTGTCCCTGGATGAGTTTTTGAAAGGTATAGACCACCATTCAATACTAGTGTCAAAAAAAAAAAAAGAAAGGAAAAAAAGTAAAAAAAGACTGCCAGAGAAATCACCTTATAGCAGAGAGGATAATTTTGAGCTCCACAGAGTGATTTCACCAGACCTTTCTGTCTGAAACACATGTTGCTTGTGCAGAATAAATCTGTCTCAGTCACTTTGAGAGAACTGACACCAATGGTTTAGTCTCTCCGAATTCTATGCAGTGACAAGAAATAATCTCTGATCTCTTCAGGGCCTCTGCTGCAGACTTCAGGGGGAGGACTCTCCAGTGGATTCCCCTCAAAATTGCATGAGCAGTAGTTGTATCCCCAGTCCAGGTTCACTAGCTCCCCAAAGGCTGCTGGAAGGGACTGTAAATGGTTGTTTCCCAACCAAAGTGTGTGCAGATTCCTTAAAAGGCAGACATCCTCGGGAAGGCTCTCTAGCGAGTTGAAGAGCAACAACAATGTTTCCAGTTTTTCCAGATGCCGAATGCAGGGGGATATTGTACCTATTTTGTTGTCACTCACATCCAGAAAGGTGAGGCTCCTCAGCTGGCAGAGGGCTGCAGGCAGCTCAGTGAGGCTGTTGTTGGCCAGGTGGAGGCTGTGCAGCCTTTGGAGTGCCCCTATTTCTGCAGGCAGGGAGCTCAGGCTATTGTTGCTCAAAGTGAGCTTCTCCAGGCAACTCAAAGTGCCAATTTCAGCAGGGATTTTCTTCAAGTTGTTGGAGTCCACATAGAGGCAGGTGAGGTTCCTCAGGCGGCTGATATCCTTGGGGAGCAGCTCCATCCGGTACCTCAGGCAGCTCTCTCGTTCCGGGCTCATCTCCAGGACCTGCAGTTGGTCCAAGGCAAAGACCTGTGTGGGAACTGATACCAGCTCTCTGCCCGAGATCTTGAGTTTTTTCTTCCCTCTGTATTTTCTTCCCTCTGTATTTCTTCCCTCCATAGTTCATCAGGACCTGGACAGGCACACGTGGGAGAGGTGACTACATCCATGTCCCACCAGAACAGTGGCTGTTTGAACGGAGGCAGTCAATGACAATCACTTGCACATTCCACAGGAAACCTCTGAGGATTTTGGTGGATCAAGGTCCTCTGTCAGCTTTCCACTCTGCTGGGCATGTTACCAACACATATGCAAAGTGTTTGGGTTGCTCAGGTACATTCCACTGAGTAAACACTTGGTGTTCTCACATGATCAGGTATTTCCCTCCCAGCTCTGCAGTGTACACAAAACACAGCTCCTGGGCTGTGAGGTGGCCTCGCCCAGCTGCAGCCAGTGAGCTGGTGGCACAGGTCTATCAGTGTTCAGAAAGTGAAACAGCAGTGCTCTGCCTCTGCTTTTCAGCAGATGGGCCCAAATCTCTGCTTGTACGTAGCTCTCTCCTTCTGGGAGCATGAAGGGTGCCACTGTCTGAAGGTTTCACATTGGTTGGTCCCAAGGGTTTGCAATGGCAGTAACAAGGCAGGATGGGTAAGGCGTATCATAAAGCAGACAAGCATATGGTACACAGAACAAGAGGAAGGCAGAGTCATAGCTCGTAGCTGAGAGCTGAGAACCATGAAAATATCCTGTCCTCAGGTCAGCTTGTGCCTTTAACATTCAGCAAACACATTAAAGGATCCGTTTTGAAATCATGAAGTTCTGCTCCCTCCTGCTAACTGTGTGAACTCTTGTACCATGGAGATATCAGCTTTCTTATGCTGCACTTGCTCTGGAATATTTAAAACCAAATTTTTACCCCTTGCTGTCACAGTTTTTATAGGAGATGTGTAAAATGCCAGGTTTATCCCAAGCCACTCAGCATAGCATGTGATATAGAGAGCAGGGCATTTTTCTGGAAGGAGAAAATTGTGGGTTTGAAGCCTCAGGCTGAGAAAGCAAACCTCTTTTACTTCATCCTCTAATCTTTAAGGCTTTCAGCTAAAAAATGCTTAGGACAGCCATTTCAAATGCTCCTCAAGGAGAGACATCTCCATAGCACACCACAGGCTATTACAGGTAGAACACAATGCGTTAGAGGTGTGGTCTAAGCAGGTCTGCCAGGTCAGGCCTTGTGAAGGGGTGAGCACATAAGCTTTTATTTCCCAGCCTTCTCAGTTCTGATCTCCTCAGCCCAGGGTGGTCCTGAGATTGCTGGAACTTTTGTCTCAACAGGGGAGTGTGTGGCTGCACAGATGGGTGGTGAGTGCTAGTAGCTCTCTATTAAGACAACGCTGGCAAGAGGATTTGGGGATTATTGTTCAACCGTCTGAACTTACATTCTAGGAGGTAATGCTATTTTAATTCAGTTTCACCATGAAACACAGATATTCAGGCCTGGTACACACCAGCTGTAAACCTTGACTTGGATTTAGAGTGAACATACCAAAACCATATTGAAATCAAGACTGGAGTTTCCTCCAGATAAATTTTCAGCATTTGTAAGAGAAACTGTATCACTTGCCTATATCCAGCAGCGCATGAGGCTGCTTGGGTACTACAGGCTCCTGAGACAGAATCATAGAATCACAGAATGGTTTGAGTTGAAGGGACATCTACTTCCAACCCCTTTGCCATGGGCAGGGATGCCACCCACTGGATTAGGTTGCTCAGAGCTTAGTTAACCTGGCCTCAAACACTTCCAGGGGTAG
The DNA here is from genome assembly GCA_013396695.1 of Sakesphorus luctuosus. Lineage (NCBI taxonomy): Eukaryota > Metazoa > Chordata > Aves > Passeriformes > Thamnophilidae > Sakesphorus > Sakesphorus luctuosus. The sequence continues at coordinate 161,039 of VWZD01012197.1, read as the reverse complement.
ATTTTACATGAAAAAGATTCAGGAGAACTCAAAAAAGTCTAATAATTTTTCATAAGCAAGAATGGGTACAATAACTTGGAAATATCTGAACATCAGAGATGAATACAGCAGCCAAGAACAAGTGAAATTTTCATTTGCAGAGGAAGTTTGCTTACTAACAGACCTCACAAAATAACCATAAAAATAAGTCTCAGTGTTAAACTCAACTCGCATTCAGAAAGTGCTGAAGAAGTTATTGTGGTGACAGTAATTTCAGACTTGGATAAAAACCATCCCCACATTGCTAAGGGGAAAAATGTGTTTCTAAGAACAAATTGTCAAACACATCTGTCCTGTGAAATAAACCAAATTGCTGTGTGTGCTGCCTTCTGCTTAAACATGCTTTTCTCTTTAAATCCAAACCTGAGTCTTTCAGGCAGCATGTCATACAGAGACAAAGTTGTGGTCAAAAAGAAGTTTTTGTGATGTTTGGCACTGTTCTCTTGTTACACTTTTTCACACCTGGAGTCTGACCCTGGTTTTCTTTTACCAAGGCAGCAGGTTCTTCTCTTCACCACCTTGCAGGACATCCTTCTTCCTGATGCTGATAGCTGGCTCATCAGGAATGTCAGAGTATGATTAATGTCCCTCTGTCAAGTTGTTCCCTTGTGCTTTCCACATAAAGTTCATGATACATAATGTAATGTAGCAAGAAAGAGTCCATATTTTCAACACATAATCACCTACAGACCCAGCAAGATATTCTCATTCTCATTTCTGATGAACTTAATTAACAATTTTGCCAGGATCAATATTGTTGAGTCAAGTCATGCAAGATATTCAGATGTTAGCCTTTACAACAAAACTCTCCTTTGTAAGGCAACTAGAAAAATGTCTCCTGTTTATCATGTCTTCATGTTTTTCTAATTGGTTGTTCCTGTTTGTCCTAGTTACAGGGGCTGGGACCAGTTTATCACGATGGAGGTGTAACCAAAACTGTGTGTTCTACATCCTTTAGGTCATTTCTGATGAACTATTAATAATGGATTTTTTGCAGCAGTTGGCCAGGGCACACCTGACCCCTCAGGCTACAAGCTGGGTGTTAGAGAAGCCTGTGAGATAGGGGAGTGTTCCTGTCATCACACCAATGACTCAGCCATGATAACTCCTCTCCAGGGAAGTGCTAGCACCTTCACACTCAGCCTGAGGGATCGTGTCTGCTAATGGGCCATCAAGGCTTCCAGAAACATCCCATGACTCACAGAGTTAAGTATCCAGTGTGAAACTTCTCTCCATGACGAGGTACTGGGCATTCCCACCTGAAGCAGAGGGTACATAATCTTGGGGTTTGGAGGCTTCTGGTACCTCTCATTGGATCCAGAGGAGGAGCAGAACCTCAACAGGATTGAGACAACCACTCTTGACCAGACTGCGACCATCATCCTCATCAACAGGTTTTTCTTTCCTTTTATTTTGTACTCAGGGAGACCACATGGCACTCAGCACCAGGCCTAATGAATACCATTGTGGTTTTGCCCCAGGGGGCTGGATTATACAGCTGGTTTTTGTGGGACAAAACCAATTTTTTCACTGGATCATTGTATTCATTGTAATCATTTTTATAAATTGTAACTGTGAGTTGTAATCTCTCTTGAGTCAGGTTCATTTCTCCCATCAGTTTACCTTTAATCCAGCACACCATTTTACAACTCAGAAGACAAAATCTGTATTTATCAATTCCAGGTTTAAATCAAATCAATGTAGCTGAGCAGGCTTTCTCTTAATTCAACTTCACCATTTACAAAGGTATTTCAAAAGCAATATGGACCTTGATGGACCTTTATTACCCTCAGGACCTTGGGTTCCAAAATTAGTATGTAGGATGCACTTGGGTGGCTGAAAAAGAGACTCTTCCCCCAGAAGCTATGGCTCTGCAGAAATAACAGCAAGAAGGACTCCTCATGGTCTCTGGTGGATGCTCACACCTGTAAAGGGCTACAGACTGGGGCAGGGAGCCTGCCTTCAATGCCAGCCTGGTTTTGTCCCTGTGCTGCTCTTCCTCACATGCCATGGAGTGACCACCTTAACCCTGATCAGCACTGCACTGCAGCTCACAGAGGGTGAAAGACGTGGTAGTAGATATTTTCAGTCTATGTTACTGTTGAGTTAGTCTAGTCATTTTAGGAAAACGTTCATGGCACAAGGACACTACAAGTTCATGCCATAACCTCCTTGTCCCTCTCCCCCCAGGCTGCCTGGCTGCTATTCACATATCAGCATTTGTAATGTGTATATCCTCCCACCAACTCCATGGAAATGTGAGTCAGTGATGGTGGAAGAGAAAAACAGCTACCAGAAGACCTTTTTTCCATAGACACCTAGTTAATGTAAGCAACACAGCTCAGAATGTTGCAGCTGAATACTTTAGGATGAGCTGAATCAATCTCTAGACTCTATAGCTCCCACTAGAACCACCAAAGTGCAGGTGCCATGGCTTGACTCCTTGAAGTCCAGGAAAGGGACTTTGATGATACCCATGGGTGCCTTACGGCTCAAGATATTCTACGATTCTGTGTCCTATGACTCCGAATCTCACAGTGAGAAAGCAAGTATGGGATTCAGGTACCCACATAAACATCTTACATCGTTTGACATGTGTCCTAGTTCAGCAGGTGGGACCAGTTGCCACTTTGTCGGGGTGGCCAAAGCTATGTATTCTACCCCCTATATTCATTCCCAAGGTCAATGGCCCATTTGCAGCAGCTTCCCAGGGAGTCGTTAGCACCTCCACTCCCAGCCTGAGGGGGCGTAGGTGCTAATGGGCCATCAACAGTCCGAAAATAGCCCATGACTCACAGAGTTAATCACCCATTGTGTGAGTCCCCGCCCCAGGGGAGGGACTGGATGCTCCCTGAGGGTACAAAAAGGGGTAGGTAAGAAGACCTGGGGAACCCTTTTGTCGGACCCAGAGGAGCAGCAGGACCTTGACAGGAGGAGACCACCACTCCGGACCAGACCACAGCCATTACCTGTACCAACAGGTTTTTTTCACTTCTTTTTGCTTTGGACTTGGGGGAACCACACAGGTCTCACACAAGGGCTAACAAACCCCTTTGGGTTTGTACCCCAGGGCACTGGGTTACACTGCTGGGTTTTGGGAGTTGACAGCAATTCCCCTTTTCGTCAGGGTATTTACTGTATTATTATTATTAAATTGTGGCTCTGACTCAATCTCTCTTGTGTTGAGTTCATTTCTCTTGCTGGTTTACCTCTAAACCAGCACAACATGAAACATGATCTCTTCTGGGGTCACACACTGAAGCTCTGGAAAGGCTTCCCGTGGTCCTACATCACACCTGCCAGTCCCTGACAGTGTCTCTGGCCCCAAGACATTGTGGATGGTGATACCCAGCCATGCATAGGCATCAAGTCCTGCTCCAGAAGCTGCCAAAATGCAATCTTTAGCAGGGCAAAGTTTGACCAGTTTCTACATTAAAAGTTTGAGCCATCAGTAAACTCTGTTTTAGCAGGGTTTTTTTAAATATAATTTTTTAATATATTTTTTAATTGCTTAGAATGTAAAATCTGTGCTCATCTCCCAGCCAGTTTTGTAGTCAGAGCACAGACTTTGGGCTAGTTGCTACAGATTTTTTATTGTCTCTCTGGAAGAAAAAAACCCAAACCCACAGGCTTTTGATACATCTTGCAAAAAGCAGCTAATTCAAAACTGTTTAGAAAATGAGTGGAAATTGTTAAATAATTTAACACCAAAAAAAATTTTCCCCAAATGATCCTGTTGCTTTGTTCTGGATTTCTGAGTAATTTATTCTTTTTACAGGCAAAAATTTGAATGAAATAATGGTGTGTTTGCTATAATTGCAATAATTTACACATGATATATATATATATATTATATATATTAAAACAAAACAACTGACAGTGGTGCCATAAATCCCATGTGTACCTTTTAAAAATATGAATAATATATTGTTAGGCTCTCTAATGTAATTTTAACAGCATAGCCTCTCTCACCACAGGACCAAAACAAAATTGAACTGAAAATCAGTCTGTTCCTGGGTTCATACCTGAGACTCAATGAACAGACTTTATGGTGATTTAGCAACCACTTGGTTGCAGAGACAGGAACACTGAGATGCCAAAGGCACAGCTCTCCCTTATTCAAGAGCAGTTAGGAGAGAGCCATTGACTCTATCTCTGTCCTATCTTCCACCTCCTCTCTGTGTGGACACCATGCATGGTTCTGGACAGACAATACACACACCATCACCTGCCCAGGCACAGAGGCATCTGCTTTTTCTGCAGGGAAGCTTCCAACCATGCCCAGCGCTGTACTTGAAGGTTTATAGCTGTACTTGAAGGTTTATAGGCTCCCCAGATGGCAGACCTAATTTGGAAAGTAATTTCAGGCCACCTTTCCAAAGACTACAAACACACACAAAATGACCAAGGCAAAGACTGGCAGTTTTCAAAATCCTACAAATACACCCTCCTTTCTTACCTGTTATTGCAGGTGACTTTTTAGGCACATTCACATAGGGCTTGCTTCTCTAAGAGGGGGCAGCTCTAGAAACCTCCCTTTGATGACTATACCCTGAAAACTGAGTGGCTATGAACATCAATCTTGATCTGGGTCTGCAGCTCTGTCGTCCTCTGCTCACTAGCAACAGATTCTGCTTAGTAAATGTCATTTAACTGGCTGGAGAGAAAATAAGGAAAAGAAAAAAAAAACAAGAAAGAGCAAGGAAATGGCAACCACTGAATTCAGGGCACAGAGACAATCTGGGGTGTCTCCAGGAACAAACTGAACAGATAGCCATATGCCAGGGAATATGCTGGAGCAAAGGGAGTTAGGTTGTGTCCCCTTTTAAGGGTGGAAAATTTGCAGAGACATAGTCTATGCCTAACCCATGTGCCCCTTCTGCTCCTAACACAGGATTTTGGAAATGGCCTCAACAGACATTGAAATGAAAAGGGTTATGAAAAAAACCCCTTAGATCTCCTTCACCTGGATGAACTGCACCATTTCACCTAAGGGGGTTGCACTAGCTGGCCCCTAAAGGTCCTTTCCAACACAAATTACTCTATGATTCTATGATCTCACAAGAGTTAAAGACCCTGATTTTTTTTAAACAGAACATCTTTATGTATCTTCCCTTCTTATGATGCACTGGAATGTATTGAAATCTATGCCATGCATGACACATGCAGACACACATGATGAGAGACAATTAAGAATGACTAAGGAGTCACCATCATGACAGAAATTCAATGACACATTAGCATGGCCCAGTTAACATGTGTGACCTTCATGACACCTACTCATTGCCACCACATTTATCCAAAATGGTGTCTCATCCCATGTTGGGAGGTGTCTCTTGAGTAGGGACCCTGTTCTGCCTCTCCACTGGAAGGATGAAATCTCACTCAGCCTGGACGAGGAAAAATGTTTCCTTTAAATATGTGATCAGCATGTTTGCTTAATACTAAAATACAGCAAGCTGACCCAAGATGTAGTACAGTAACAAATATATACCATTGAGAGTTATTTTAAAGTGGTAAGCTTTTCACTTCATGTTATTTTCACTTTGATTGGTCTTTCCATAGCAAGAAACACAGTAAAATCAAATCAAAGAGTTTATTTGCATAGGAAATAGCAAAAATAGCACCACTGAGAGCTACACAGTAAAGACTTTGTTTAACCCTGGCATTGGAACATGTTATTTAATTTCATTTTTCAGTAATGCAGAGGCAAATTTTATCTGCTACTAGTGAGAAAAAAGGCTCCAATGCTGGCAAATGCTTATCTCTGGGCTTTAGCCTCAGGAACTGATTCTGGGCTGGTTATTGAAAGCTGTGGCTTCTGCTTGGGTTAGCCAGTTTGAAAGCACCATGGCATATGGGGAATGTGTCAGCAGGGCAGGGTGTCTCTTTTCTGTCTCCAAAAGAGCAAATGAGATTACCGAACACATTCAGCACTTAGCGCCTGTGTCAGGTCCATTACTCCAATCTCTCACTGCAAACTGCTTTGGGCAGAATGGGTTTGAGAATGCAGTTGCTTTGCTGGCTGGCAGATATATCCAAGGCCTGATCACCTCCCAGATCTTCACTTTGTGGGTGGGCATGTCTTGGTCAGAGCATTTATCTCACAAATGACCTGTTGTGAAGATCTTTTCAGACTCCACCTCCTCTTTACTCTGTCTTGGCATTCTCAGGTTGATTTTGGCAACCAGCTGATAGGGAAAAAGGGCCAGTGTCTGACTTGTTCCTTTTGCCCTCAAATATGCTTTCCTCCATGTTTCTGAACACCTATTTGCTCTGATCTTTTTGTCAGAGGTCAACATCCTCCTAGACCAACCTGCAACTACTCACCTACCCTCTAAATAACACAACTTGCTTAGCTATTGTCATAGTGGCTTATCAAAAACAGTTGGATCACAGTTGACTTCCTGAGGTTTGTAATACGAGAGGACTTTCTATGCTGCTCTGGCTGATTTTGGGGTGAAGCAGTGGTAGGGAGCTGTGCATGAACTGACAATGCACATGGGATTTGGCATCCCTGAATTGACATGAGAGTTTTGTAAAGGCATCTCTCTGACAGAGGGAAGTAATCTGCATCTGTTAGAACCAAACCCTCTTAGTACAGAAGTTCTTGCACAGAGAGTAGCAAGGAAGTCTAGATCGCCAGTGTGGTCTCTTCAGGCCTTTACTATGAGATCTGACATGATTCCATAGAAAGCAGATGCTACAGGATATAGATTCATTTATCAGCAGAAGAATGTTAAATTTACCAGGAATCTTCTGGAAAGCACAGACTGGCTGTTCAAAACTGCCTGTCTGTTGTGATTTGCATGTACTGGAGACCTCTTTTCCAGCTTCAGCATGGCTTTATCTTCCTCCTCTCCATGGGGAAGGCAGATATCACCAACAGTCCTGTGATCAGCCTGTGTCTCACAGTTAATGCCCCAGGCTGCAGGATTTGATTTCAGTTTAAAGCGTGAGGGATAAAGCTTTGGAAAGAATTAATCAGATAACAGACAAAAAATTTGGCATTGGAATGGTTTTGCATAAACAGCTACTCACAATGCACTGATATTTCAGCTCTTCAAACAAGGAAAAAAAAACCCCACTTATTTATAATGTTTTAATATGCCCTGATGTTGGAGAAAACAAAAATAAGTTCACATATCACATCAAAGATAATAATAACAATAATAATTATAATTCATAAAAATAATCTGACCGACCGGCAGCATTTGTTGGCTTTAGAAGGCCTCCCATGAAAGAAACACAGTTGAAGACATCTGAGAGCTCTTGGCAGGTGAGATGAATTCAAGTTTTAAAAACAAGTCTGGGGGTGCTCCCTGCATGCTAGGGCCCTTTGACATTGCTAGGTCGGGCAGCCAGGCTTGCATAGTAGGCACACTGAGAAGGGTCACACTGTCCATTAGGTCCCGGAGGTCCCTGTGCACCTGCGGGACCAGGAACACCAGCTTCACCTTGAGGGCCGGGTGGTCCTGGCATCCCATCTTTGGCATAACCAGGCTCCCCTGGGAGACCTATAATAGAAACAAAATGCCCTTGGTGAGTGACATGTGGTACTCAGCAGTGTAATGTCACAGGAAGCATCTTTGTTGCCAAACTGGGATGCAGACATCAGCTTCCACAGATTTGGGGTTGACTAGGATGCATCTCAAGGATATGACTAGTGTGTCTCCTCTGAAAGAAAGAGGCATCCTTGGCATTCCTGTGGCATCCTTGGGATGCACAGGTCTGCTATGGTTGCTCTTCCTCTAGCACTATGATGAAGTTGTGAAGCTGCAGGAGGCAACTAATGACATATAGTCCTCACAAAGAGGAGGTGAGGTTGGAAAAGCTGGAAGTAAGAGACAGGTGGGGAAGGTAATTAATTTGTTTGAAGCATAGTTGATCCATTTTTATTTGAAGGCAGTGCCAGGCCAGTATGCTAAATGCAGACCATGAGGCTACCAAGGCTTCCCATATTTTCTTCCCCAAGTGAGCAGAGTGAAGGCAGAACTGATCAATGACTCCTAATTTCAGATTGCAAACAAACTATATTTGCTGCTGCTTCATAAGTAACAGTAAAGCAGAAGCTATCTGTGCAAGGCACAGGTATTCAATATGAACTTTTGTAGCACCTGAAGCCGCCTGAATCTCTGGGTTCAGCCTGGTCACAACAAGACTCTGCCAAGGACAGAGAAGACTCTTCACAGTGTATCTAATAATTAAAGCTTCACTTTGGATTTGACTCAAAGGTCAGTTAACCTAGCTGTAACAGAGATGGATCATTATACCCGTCCATCAGTCTGAGCAAATAAAGGTGGCCAGATATGATGCTAGTGACATACTTCTTCCCTTTAAGTCACTTTCTACAGAAATCACGTGCTGTATTTGTGTTACCTATTTGTGTTATCGTCTGCCTAATATTGCAGAGACCTGTGTCCTTGGGTTTGAGTGATGTGTTTTGAGGGGTGTTCTGAATAACATACCTGGAATTCCTGGAGGACCTATTTCCCCTCGTTGGCCAATGCCAGTGTCTCCTTTCTCCCCCTTTGCTCCTCTTTCTCCTGTAGAGAGGGAAAGAAAAATAATAAACTGATGAGCATGGTCTACAGAACTAAAGAATATTACTATAGGACTTTTATCCACACTGACATCAATATATTTCATAAAAATAGTCCTCAGTTGTGGTCAGTCCTCCGAGATGTGACATTAAGTGGGAATGAAGACACGCCCCACTCTAGTTCTGGCCAGAGGTAGAACATACCCAGTGACTGCTGGTCATATTCAACACCTCTGGTTCAACAGACTGATGTTGCTTCTAACACCTGCATTTTGAGGACTTACTTATATGCTATTGAAAGGAAAGGAAGATGCCAAAGCGGAGTGGACATTTCCTTTTATTGGAGTGTCCCAACACACCAAGATTCACTCACCTTTGGGACCAATTGGTCCAGGTGGCCCTTCAGACCCAGTCTGTCCTGGCCGGCCAGGCTCTCCTGGAGGGCCAGTTCTTCCTGGGAGTCCTTCCTTCCCAGGGGGACCAGGAGGTCCTGGTCTACCATGGGATGCTTTTACCTGTGCAGGCTGTATCTGAGCCAGGATATAGGCTAACTTTACTGTGAAGAGAGGGAAATGGATTTGTTAGACTAGAAGAACTGTGCTGCAAGGGATGGAGAGCCACAACTAGGGACCCAAAAAAGTCAAAGTGTTGCCACAATTTTCCAGTACCACTCATTTGTTGTCCCCACATGGTCCTTTTCCACAATCTGTAATTGTGACTCCCTAATTCTCCTTAAATTATTTAAATCTCATTTATCAGTAGCTTTAACTTTCTCCTAAATTTCATACTTTATCTTAAATTTTTCTGTCATCCTCTACTGCTTGTCCTCCAAGGATCTGAAACACCCCTTCCTTTAGCCCTGCAGCTGGTAGATTTCTGTGAAACAGTGATCATTGTTGCTCTGAAAAGAAGAGCCTTTTTCCAGTGCTTCTGTTACACAGAGTGAGATGGTACATGGCTGGTCTGTAGGGAGAAAGCTTACTGTTCTTGTTCTGGGCTGTTACACATGTGGAGTTATACCCAGGGGTTACATTTACCCATCTGTGGCTGTGAAGTCAGACGCTGTAACTAAGCTCCTTGCAACAGCATATTCTGCAATTTCCATCAGGCATATTTCTTGCATCTTCAGTGCTAAGACCTTAACAACTGTGCTGGTTTTAGCTGGGGTAGAGTTAATTTTCTAAACAGTGGCTGGTATGGGGCTTTGTTTTGGATTTGTGCTGAACACAGGGTTGAACATACAGAGATGTTTTTGTTATTGCTGAGCAGGGTTTACATAGAAACCCAGGCCTTTTCTGCTTTCTGTACTGCCATGCTGGTGAGGATGTTGGGGGTGCATGGTAGACTGGAAGGAGATACAGCTGGGACAGGCGACCCAAAGTGACCAAAGGGATGTTCGATACTATATAATATCATGCTCAGTATATAAAGTTGGAGGAAGAAAGAGGAAGAGGAGGGATGTTTGGAGTGATACCATTTGTCTTCCCAAGTCACTGCTATGCACGATGGAGCCCTGCTTTCCTGGAGATGGCTGAACACCTGCCTGACCACGAGAAGTGGTGAATTAATTCCTTGTTTTGTTCTACTTGTGCATGCAACTTTAGATTTCCCTATTAAACTGTCTTCATCTAAACCCAGGAGTTTTCCAGCTTGTACCCTTCTGATTTTCTCCCCTATCCTGCTGGTGGGGGAGTGAGTGAGCAGCTGCATGGGGTTTGGTTGCTGTCTGGGATTACATCATGGAAACAACCTAGAGAGCTCTTAAAACATACTCAGCATCACATAAACATCCTGCAGAATAGAGGGAGAAGAGTTTTCTATCTTTCCATCATTGATCCTAAATCTTGAATGCTTTTAGGTTGGCATGGATATTGAGGACTGAGAGTGTGTAAATAAAATCCGTGAAATAAATCACTACATTGAACCGTGATCTTTAGCATGGAGGAAAATGCCTGCAGCTATATGTCAGCTGCTTCAAGCGCTGTGTGAGAAGCATTACAACTCTGCATCTCACTGTTGATGGGGTCAGTAGCATATGCAATTCACATATTTGAGAGAAACAGCAGCCCACATCCACTCCAGCCTCTCTTCTCATAACGATGAGTATCAAATGTCAGGCAGACATCAGGAACATTTCTTCTCCAGATGGGACCTCAAAAGCAAGTTTACATCCTACTCTGATTACTTTGTGCTATTGCTGGGAACATCAAAGCTTGGGGACCGGTAGAGCATATTTCATTTTACCTATTCCTCCTTCCAGGTTAGCTTGTTGAAATATGACCTTCCATAAAGAGGAGATATTCAGGTGCCAGCATAGCTATGGAAAGCACCTTTTGTACTGTCAGATACATCTCCTGGCTTCCTGAAACTGATTACTTACCATCTAGCTGCTTGGCTAACTCCTCTTGGATGAGCCTTCTCAAAGTCTCTAGAGATGGGGGTTCTCCCTAAAGAATCAGAATCACAGCTGTGAGACACAATAATCACAGCTAGGGGATCAGATAGAGACAGAACAAAGGGGAATGGTTTTAAAGTAAAAGAGAAAATGTTTAGATTAGGAGTTAGTAAGAAATTCTTTACTATGAGGGTGGTGAGGCGCTGGAACAGATTGCTCAGAGAAGCTGTGGATGCCTTATCCCTGGAAGTATCCAAGGGCACGTTGGGTGGGGTTTGGAGCAATCTGATCTAGTGGGTGGCATCCCTACCCATGGCAAGGGTGATTGGAACTAGATGATCTTTTAAGGTCCCTTCCAACCCAAAACATTCTGTGGTTCTATGATACGCAAACTTAATCCTCCACAAATGGTTTAACAGCTGTCATTTCATCACCCACAGCATAAACAGGGCTGCAGGGTCCACCTGAAAGAAGAATATAAAGGAATTCAAAACAGAATCACAGAATCAGTTAGGCTGGAAAAGACCTCTGAGATCATCAAGTCCAACCTTTAACTGAGCATCCCCATATCAACTAGACCATGGCACTAAGTGCCATGTCTAGCCTTTCCTTAAATAGCTCCTGGAATGGTGACTCCATCAGTTCTCTGGGCAGCCCATTCCAATATCTAATCACTCTTTCGGTGAAGAAATTCTTCCTAGTGTCCAACCTAAACCTCCCCTGGCACAGCTCAAGACTGCCCTCTTGTTCTACTGCTTGTTACCTGGGAGATGAGCCCAATTTCCATCTGGCTACAACCTCCTTTCAGTGAGTTGGAGAGAGTGAGAAGGTCACCCATGAGCCTCCTCTTTAGGCTAAACAACTCCAGCTCCCTGAGCAGCTCTTCACAGGACTTCTGCTCCAGGGCCTTCCCCAGTCTCACTGTCTTCCTCTGGACATGCTCCAGCACCTCAGTGTCCTTTTTGAATCAAGTGGCCCAAAACTAGACATTGTACTTGAGGTCTGGCCCCACTAGTGCTGAGAACAGTGTATGAATCACTGCCCTGGTCCTACTGGCCACATTATTTCTGATACAACCCGGGGTGCCCACTGACCTTCTGGCTGACCTGGGCACACACTGACTCATGTCCAGTCACTGTTTACCAGCACTCTCAGGCAGAGACCACTTTCCAACTGCTCTGCTCCCAGCCTGCAGTATAGCTGCAAAGGGTTGTTGTGGCCCAAGTGTAGTACTCAGCACCTGGTCTTGTTGAACCTCCTATCACTGGAGTTAGCCCATCTATCCAGCCTGTGCAGATCCCTCTGCAGAGCCTTCCTTACTCTCCAGCAGATCGACACCTCCATTCAACTCAATCTCACCTGAGAATTTAATGGTGGACTCAATCCCCTCATTCAGATCATCAATAAAGATATTAAACAGGACTTGGCCAAACACTAATCCCTGAGGTACCCCACTGAAGACCAACTGAATGCAGCATCATTCTCCAGGCTCAGCCATCCAGCCAGTTCTTAACCCAGAAGAGTTCACCTGTCCAAGCTGTGAGCTCCCTACTTTTCCAGGAGTATGCTGTGGGAGGTGGTGTCAAAGGCACTCACAATTTCCAACCTGCTGGCAAGTCATGGGCTCAACAGTGTAAGCAGGGAGCCCAGTCTGAGAGCATAGTTCAAACACTGTTCCCATCTCCTTGCTAGAGAAAATCTTCTTCCTCCTTCCTGGACACTCACAGGATAAGTAGTAGAAATTTCATCAGGACACATCCTCTGCCCTACCAGATCACAGTAGAGGTCCCACCTCCTTTTTCATCACAGCATGTTTTCTTGCAGAGAGATACACGTGTCCCAAGGGTAGTAATGGTGGGTATCTGGATTCACTAAAAACATTCCTACTGGATTCATTGCCTGCCAACGGGCTTTATCTCAGGAAACAGAAGCCAGTTTACGCATATGATACCTATTCTTCCAAACCAGTACAAGGTTCTGCTTGATTTCAGGCTGTTGAAGGGACACAGGGCATGTGGCTTCCTGGCCTTGGCCCCCTACCCACCCCCCAAGGCATAGTATCTTTCATGCCTTCTCTGAGCTCTTTTGTGTGAATTTGCTGTTGTACAGCTGTAATAGCTGTCACAACTCGAAGTGATGTGAACAATCACTCTGGATGATGCAACTGAAAAAATTATGAAACATTTTTGTTAGGTGGAAGAAGAATTTTTTAGATTGTGGCTTTCCAAGTAAATTTTTAAAAAAGTGAGGTTTTAGGGTAACCAATCTCTTTTCTTTGCATGAACTCAAAATCAAAAATGTAGTTGTATTTAAAATATAAACCATACTCACACCACAAGATCAAATGTTTTCCTTAGTAAATCAGAAAATGAGATGTTTCACTTGAAATAAACTTTCAATTTTTTGGCTAAAACTATTCTTTGAATTTCTCTCAGTTTTTAAAATACTTCTGGACAGTCTAAAGACTGCATTCTTTTTGTCTTTGAGCTACTTGCATTAAAGTGTTGCTTTTCCCACACACCTGTCCTTTTAACATACAAGGATGCAGTTTGTGTCCTCTCTGTGAAAACCTAGTGAGCTC